>JARFOD010000002.1:317110-331668 GCA_031763545.1 Mopalia muscosa | reverse complement strand
TCGGTGCCTAACTCTGAGGGTCGTGGGTTCGATTCCCGGACGGGTCTCAACCTACAAAAAAAAATTTCTGAACAGGTATATGTTCTAACTAAGAAAGTGTAATTCCAAAAATAACGAAAATACTATATATATCTAGTTTGCGAGAATATACTACAATTCCTATGGAACCTTATTAATTGTGACTTATAAATTGCCTTAAAGATATGTGGGAGTTTAAAGGATTTAGCATGAAGTAGGCTAATATATAGGCTGAAAGAATACCGTAAGAGTCCAAAACCCTGTTGCACAGCTTACCTTAAACAAAGCTTCACTGCAGGCTGATAGTAAGCTGAAGTTTATGATGATATATATGGCTGTGGTGATTAGGATAGACTATAAAGAAATCCAGATCATCTCTGGAATGCAGTCAGGGCAAATATCCTATACAATATATGTTTAGCCAGATCTTAATTCTTCCATAGAAGCCTGATTGAGACTGAACATTTTGCCCATTGTACAACCCTTAATTTGCCATTGCGATTGAACTTGAAAACATTATATTTCAAATTGAGTTTCAATATCTCAGAAGTGTGAGGATGTGGGTCAAAGGCATGCAACTATACCCTTCCTCAATATATTTGTGTTGGATTATAGATTCACAGTTTTTCCGCGTCAAGATGACGATGTAGTACAAACAGTGTCACATCCTCATGCGATATATATAGATTGATTGTATTATAGTATTACATGTATATACAAGCGCTCCGTTTTAAAATACATGTTCCTCCATAGTCCAAAGCATCTGTCCTGCAACTGTTTGTACTACCCTTAGCCAGAAGGTTACACCACCTATTGTAATGCTACTTCGAAATAATCATTGTATGGGAGTCCGTCTATTTTACTCCTATTTACCCTTACCGACATGGAATGGTATGATCCTTTTACTTCAATTAACAATTTGTCTACTCTTCATAGTCCTATTTTATTGTAGAATGCCATGTTAATCACACTTCTTAAACCCACATGTATCTTTGGAGAACCGTTTTTAAATATTAATATTTTTTACACCAGATTATATCATAAATTAAACTATGTTACATCAATATGTAAAATATATCTGGCAATGAAGGACTCGTGTGGAATAATCTTTTCTCACACTAAGATTTTTTTATTTTGTATCATTTTCGAGTGAAAGATTATTATGAAAATTAATCTATAATAACATAACCCTGAATTGTGTGATACAATAGTAACGGGAACAGCAAAGTGTTTGACAACAACAGAGGCAAATCTGAAAAACATGTTTTGTACATTTTTACTCTACTTTGGATACAAAAGAAAATCCATTGCAGTAATTGGACCAAAAGGTGTAAAAAGAATAAAAAAAAGAGCATAACCTCGAATTTTTCTTGACAGTAGCCTAATGTTGGCATGTTGGTTTTTTAACCTTGAGACGGGTTGGTGACGTCAATTGAACTGCAGAAATAACACATTTACCTATTACAGTGTATTGTCAATTTACGCCTTGAAATGATGACGAATAAATACACTTGTTATGGTGTATTACATTAGTATTACTATATACAGTATAGTATTCAATGGCAGCAATACTGAAAGTAAAAATAAAAAATATTAGGAATATATAAAGTTACATATAGCATACAATGGATCAGCGTATAAACTAGCACAATGTATAGGGCTAATTCGTCCGTCTTAGCCTATCTAAACCCATGGTGAAAATTGAAAAACGATAGGCCGCTATGGCCGTCCCAAGACACACTGAAAAAATTGATTAGTATTTTACCTACTTGCAATATTTCTTTTTTGACGGGTTTTAATCTTATTATTGCAAAAGGGATATAACTTATACGTGTCAATTCAGCCGAGAAATCAAATAAAACGTCAGAAAAGAAAGAAGGAGTTTGATTATTGTGATTTTTCTAGCCCTAAAAAATCTGAAAAAATCGGATGTATGTTTCGAGAGGTCGGCAAATAGCGGCGGATCAATTTCCAACGCCTAGGGCTAAGACGAAGGAATTAGCCCAATATTCATTGTGCTACGTATAAACCAGCCTTACAGCTGAGTCCAAGTGTGTGACTTCGTTAATCGGTCTGTTATGACAATGTGCAACTTCTTGGAAGTATACAGTATACATCCGTAGATACAAAGTTCTAAGGCATAAACCACGGGATTGTTCCGATTATATCCACATCAACTTGATCACTATATCCTCAAAGTGACAGGTGTCTATTTATCCACAACAGGATTATTCACAATACTAAATATCCTTGACGGATTTTTCTCAGATCCTGTGGTAGGCCTAATCTCCTAGAGATATCCAGACTAGGTTCAGAATTCGATGAAATATAATATAAACACTTTCCTTATGCATTGCAATATATAAACATTTTTGATCAGACTACTTAGCACTATATCCGTTGGCTTGCCTGGCTGAACACTCTTGACTTGAGTTTTGACTGATCCGAAATCATACAATTAATCTCACTAAAATAAGAAGATGCAGAAGTTTCCAGAGAAAATTTATAATAACATCACATAGAACACGCTGGAAAACCTAATTTAACCCAATCAAAATATTTCAAAGTAATAAGTTCAGACTATTAGACTAATGAAAATAAACAAACATTGATAGACTAGTGAAAAGTGCATAGCTCTAGCTTCTAGCAAATTCAGTATGATTTGCATCAATCTACAACATCAACACTGGCCAAAACTACTACAATGTTGCTTGTTTTGCAACAATATTACAACAATTTATACTGGTTAAAACTATTACTACAATGATATTTGTTTACATTTAAGTAGACTTTATGAAGATTATGAAGTTTAATAGGCAGTGACTTAAATCCTAACAAGCTTGAAATAACATGTATATCTGACAAACTTCTTCAAAAAAAGAAAGTTGACAATTTAACTTTCTTTGCAACTTTATTATGTACAAAGTAGGCATATGTTATCTGTACCCTCAGATCAAGATAAATGTACAATTTCAACATTGTTTACACAATATATTAATATATAAGTAACATAATCATGGACATAAAATCATTCATACATGCATATGGAGATCTGATCTGATTATAAGCTGCACAGCAAAACATGTCTTGTATTACAGATGACAGCCGGACTCAAGCTGGTCTTTGATGACGTCATAGTCAAGAACGATAATTCGGTGCTATTTTCGAGAGACGGCCAAATAATTAGGTCAAATAGATTGTAGGTGCTCATGTCTCCCTAAATTAAATTATTTCTGATTAGATTTTTTGAAACTACATTGTGATATTTTAATCATTAATATCTTAATCAAGTAAATGCGTTGTTCGCATTAATAATAAAGAATTATGTTACATTTCAGCTTTAAATCAAAGATTTTAAACTGTTAATAAACAATCTGCAATACTGTTATCCTTGCCTTTTATATGTTTTATGTCAAGATCATATTCTTGTAACATCAAACTCCACCTTAATAATCTGTGATTTTTACCTTTTAATTTATGTAAATATGTGAGAGGATTGTGATCACTATATACAATGATGGGTCTAAATAAAGAGATGACATAAACACTAAATTCTTTGTAAAGCCATTACCAAAGCTAAACATTCCTTTCCAACAGTGGAATAATTTCTTTGACACTTGTGAAATTTACGTGAGAAGTATGACACAGTATAATCAACACCTGCTCTCTCTGTCTGCAGCTACGCCACAAGCGTCTATCGCTAGTTTAAATGGTAGACTAAAGGCAGGTGCTGAGACAACTGGAACGCTCTTAAGGATACTCTAATGCCCCTACAGAGTGTATAGTATCCTTCAGTATGGTTTTTAACCCATCAAATGATGTCTGACAATTAGATGACCAAATATTTTTGTTTTGTTCTAACACCCACAAATCCCCAACAGCTATGCAGTTGATATGTTGGCCTTGGGCAATTAGTTTGTTGTAATCGTCAGCAGATAGTCAGTTTAGGTGCGATAAACACGTTAATTCCTTCCGCCCTTCGATAATCTTTGAGGCACGCATTTTACAATTAAAATCTAAAAAAATCATTTTTGTATTATCAAGATTATGAAAAGAAGATTTCAGAAAAATAAAAAGTAAAAATTTTAACCCCGACTTTAACAACTCCTCAGGCGATTTCGATGTGTTCTTACCAGGTCTGACTAAACATGGTGACATCATCAATGTATACCTTGTGATTATTTAGACCCCCAATAACTCTGTTGACAAGGGGTTGAAATGCTGCCGGACTATTTTTCATCTGAAAGAGCGTGACTTTGTATTGGAAAAGTCTGCCAGGTTTGCAAAGGCGGGATTTATCGAACACAAACGGTGAGCGGAACTTACGATTCTGGCTTTCCCGATAGCGCCAATGCAGGTATCTATCCTTGGAATAGAGAAATTATGGGATTTAGATATTATTGTTGATTTTACTGCTGCTTTTACTGGGTTATATAACGTCATTCTCCACGAGAAGTTTGATCTTTTCGTGCAGATATTTTCTTAACTGTATTAAGTCTGTAAGGTCTGGAATCCCCAACATCTGGGTATATGACATCATTCCTGGTTGGAACGTCAGGAAACGAATGTTCATATTGATGCATAATTCCATATATTTGTTGACATTGATCGGAATCAAGATGTCGAAGTTAGGAATCCATATTCTGAAGTATGTCCGAATTCTGCAACTTAACCGTGGTCTCTTAAATATTATCACTAAATTGCTGTGGAGTATATATAAATTTGTTGTAGACATCAACAGGTTGAATCGCTTGAGGGGCATATTAATTATATACTTCTGAGTTAAAATATTTTGTCTCAAATCTTCATACAGTTTGCGATTGATTGGCACCAGTATCTCTCAAAATCTTAATCGCATTACATAAATCACTTGGAAGTGGTACTAAACCATTACGTATAAATGGCTTAATAATCTCATACTGTGGTGAATTAGTCTTGACCTTATAACACAAAGGGGAATTATCTTTAGAACCACTTTCTTGTACCTGACCTAGCTGAATAACTGACATAGGTTTATTATGTGTAATACAGAAACCTATGGGCTTAGAATAATTCCCTTCTTCCCGTTTTCTCTTCAAACTCCCAACATTCCGATAAAACATGCCCAGATTTCTTGCAGAAGTTACAAGATACTTTGTTAAACTACCTGTCAGTGTTTGTTTTTGTTTGATTTATAATCAGAAGGTGGTTTGTTAGTGTTTTGATTCTGACCAGTTCAGTTCTGTTCTGTTGGTGAATAATTTCTTTGTTAACGGACTGGTGATTATTTTTAAATGTAAAAGACTGGCTTGGTTTGTTGTTTGAAACTCTGTGTGTCAATGAATAATCACCAGCTAACCAAGCTGCCGCTTTCTGTTCATCAATTAAATTTCTAACATCACCATGAATTGCTTAAACTCTCAAAGCAAAACAAACGGACCTAATTAATTTCTCATGGTCTTTTTCTACTTCATGGGAACAACAGCCATCAAATGAGTGTTCTTTCACCCTAGCAAACTCTACATAAGTCAGGTCTCTACCCTCGAAACCTCTGACGATAAACCTCTGTAACTTATTCATAACCTTTAAGAATTATATCCTCTACAAAGTCACAATTAGCAGCCTGTTCTAATCATAATTCAATGTATATTTCCCTAGATTTGCCAAGTAACACACTCTGTAATAGCAAAGTCTAAAAATATTTAAGTCATCCCTATTTTCTCAAAGTGAAGAAAATATTCTCGGAAAGCTCAAACTAATCTCATGTTTTAGTAACATCAGAATTAGACGAGGAAGTACTGATAGTGGGAATACCTGATTCTACCTTCTTCATTCCAATCCTTTACCGACTTTATCTCTGTCTTTCTTTTTGTCTTTCGTTCGTTTCTTCTTATTTCCTTTCTCTCTGCAATTGTTTTTTTACCCAATTCTACCTTTTCTGCCCTTTTTTCATCTAATTCTAATTTTTTTAATTCTAGCTTTTTTGTAATATAAAGAAGGTTAGTCAGCTGGAGTCTAGATAGCGGACATTCACTACCCCTCTGATATGAGAGTGACACAGCTCCCAAAGCTGAAAGCAATGAATACTTTTTTTGTCTTTCAGAAAGTGAAGGTTAACAATATTTTCGATATTTTGGGATAACACTTTCTTAGTATGAACAGATTCTAGTTCAGAAAATTTTGCAGACTGAAACCCGCGCGGGAATCGAACCCACGACCCTCAGAGTTAGGCACCGAATCGCCAGCAGTAAATGCCGGCTACCTAGGCCACTCAGCCACCCGGCCTTCTACAAAAAAAGAAGGTTAGTCAGCTGGAGTTTAGATAGCGGACATTCATTACCCCTCTGATATGAGAATGACACAGCTCCCAAAGCTGAAAGCAATGAATTACATTTTGTTGTCTTTCAGAAAGTAAAGATTAACAGTATTTTCGATATTTTGGGATAACGCTTTCTTAGTATGAACAGATCCTAGTTCAGAAAATTGTGCAGGTTAAAACACGTCCGGGAATCGGACCCAAGACCGTCAGAGTTAGCCGAATACCAAAACAATTTTGTGGTAATTCTGGTAATATCTAGTTTAAGGAAAAAGCATACTAACCTGTTCGTTCTAATTATTTGCATTGATTATATTTTATTTTTCATAGGACATAACTACACCTATCTCTATTATTAATCACTTTACTTATTTTTCAGAAGGGTTTATTTTGTACACAACTCTTGTGCGACATTAAGAAACAGTTTATCTCAAGTTTGACATGTGATATGTATGATTTGATGTTCATTGGAAACATTTTTCACAAATCTTCCCTAGCTAGAAAAAGAATCTTTAAGAAAATCAGTGATCAGCCTACTTATATTGATTCAAATTAGTGTAGAACCAATGAGCTTACAAGTCCAATGGGTTCTCGGAGACTGAGTTAGTGACCTTCTCTCGGATATCGCCGTACATAGCCCCTTACCAATGAGACTGGCAGTTCAAGTCTACTGACAATAGTATGCTTTGAGAAAAAGTTTTCCTTCCAAAAATAATGTTTTCCCTAAATTGATTATACACGGTCATACGTCGTCAGGCAAAGGTTGGATCGTGTTTGACGATGTTGGACACAGTAGACACAACTCCAAAGCAAGCTTGAACATGAGCACACCAAATCATACCAGAATGTATCGACTCGCATCACCTCGTATCCAAAGCTGACATTTTAGAAAAGTTCCACGATCAGCTACGAATGACCAATCCTCGCGTGGGTCACGAATCGCACGACAGAGGAAACCGACATGTAGCATTAGGGTGTCCCTTTTTGATATACCTTACACGGGTTCGATCATGTATATTGCCCTATATTAGTGAAGATATCACGATCGGGAAAATATAAATCGTAATCAGGAGAGAAAAAAAGTCCTAATCGAAAGACTTAGTCCTAGTCGCGAGACTATAAGTAGCAAAACGAAGACTATAAAATCTCAATCGGGAGACTACCAGTCCTAATCGGGAGACTCTTAGTCCCACATGGGAGAGTAAGCAAGTTTATAAGTCCTTAGTCGCCTAAGGGAGACTATAAGTACCAAAAAGGAGGCTAAGTCCCAATCTGGAAACCATAAATACTGTTAGACCCAATCGTGACAATATAATTACCGAAAGAGATTATAGGTCCAATCTGGAAAGTATATTGGTACTTATATTCTTCGATTTGTTCTAAGTCTTTCCATTAGTACTTATAGTGCCTCGATTGGGACGTATCTTGGGACATTAGAACCTATCGACACCCTCTTATCTGGTAATTAGGAATTATTATCTCATAATTATGACTTATTATCTCATAATTAGGAGATAATCTGACAGATTTTTTTTTACAACGTGGCCCCTCTACGCTGTCGTAATGACCTGGAATATTTCCCAATGCTGGACACCAGTATTTCCTAAACACTAAGTTTAATTATCTATGATAAATAGTTTGCCCACCTTTACTGTTTTATAATGTGAATGTTAATTTAAATGTTCTGAGCTGTATACATACATATATTTTAAATTTTTAAATACAATCCTGTTTAATTGATAAGATAACAGTACCTTTTAAATTATATGGAAAATGTTGTTTGTTTCCCATTCCTATTTTAAATATGATATGTATTTTTGTTTTTGTGTTCATAATATTTTGAATTGTTATCAGACCTGTAAGTGGGCCTATGGCCTGTATGGATTCTGACTTGAATAAACAAACATAAACAATAAACAAACAAATATTCATTGTAATAGTACTTGTAAAACACAATATATAGTCACTCTTATAATAACTATTTAATATTTAAGATAAACTCGTGATTTATGTACTGACTTTTTTACCTACTATAATCCCGAAAATAACCCATATAGCAAGAAGACCTGAGCTGGTATAACGAGAAATCCGATTATACAAACCAAAGAGAAAATGGTTAGACTTTTCTGTGATTTTTTGTTCATACCATTTACAACTTGCTAATCTGAAAGCTAACGCAAGAGATGTCAGACTACTTGATATATCACCTTCTGCTGTCGTGTGATTTTAGTTTCTCGAGGTTAGTTGCAGATTGGATAATAACATTCTGTTTCTAAATATAGCAGCTGTATGTTTATATGTTTAACTCACACGAATTAGGTATTGCCACGATATGCTATCGAGAGTGGTCACTGCATGCATATGGTAATAACCAACATTGTCGAATCGATCCCTCGATGGGCGTAACTCTGAACTTATATCGTCAGGACGGCTCTCTGCACAACACAGCTTCAACTGACAGAAGGATCGTAGACGTGAAGTGCTGCCAACCAAAGTGAGGCTTCCTTGATAAAAATGGAAAAAAGTTTAATAGTAGATATGGGCAATCTGACAAGACTTAAGGAATTGATAGCCAATGTTAGCCACGAACGACAGTGCCTTCATTGTTATACAACACTGGCTTATTATTTGACTATATTGGGTAAGTGACAGTATTACTATATTCTTAAGAGAAATATCTTTAATGTGATATAATTCTTAAAAGCAATCACACTGGCTCATCGATGTATATAGATGATCCTCTAGATACCATTTATACTTAGTAAGACATGACGACTGTTATGGATGTACAACTTCTGAATATAGTACATCCATAACAGTCGTCATGTCTTACTAATTCACCAGCTTCTAAATGCCACTCAAACAAGACATTTATACTTAGTTAAAGGGTTTCAATGGTGCATACATGTCTTTAAATTTTCCAAGTACTTTTTGGGGTAAACTTTATTACCAATTCAGTGACACGACCTATCCAAGTGTTATAACCAAGATTAACGTCATGTAATTCCAGGAGGCCTACCACTGTTTAATGCTTGAGTCAACCTCTAAGTCATTCAATCCACCCTGGTAATCGAATAGCCTCTGTTAACGGCGAGCTAAGAATATATCTAGATGACACAATACAGGATGGTTAATTTGTTAATTGTTATCCCTTTTAATGGTACACAAGAAAACAATTCGAGATGGTTTCAGAAAAAAATAACTAACCGGATATATTGTCAAGTTTTTCTTTAAAAACAAAACTTGCTAATAAATCGAAATCGCTCGAACATCTCGTTTTTGGGCTTCTATGTTGTGAAATCATTTTGGGATAAGGTGACCTAATGGTTAGAAAGAGTTAAATATGGGATTACAATATACATGTTGAAATCCCAGGTTTAATAATTCGTTAAATTATTCTTATTCTTATGTGGCCTTTGTTGACATATACTAGTATATATTTTAAACATTTATATTTTAATCCCGATGGAGGCAAGTACATTTTTCTCTCTTCGAATACAAAATATATAAGGCTATTGATGTCACTTTAATGGCAAAGCTATATACACTATATTTCCATTGTAGAGAAGTAGAACGGGTGCTTACTTGTGAGCACTAAAAGACAGCTGACAAGACATTTTCTGTTTTTGGTAGCAATGCTAATCAACTCAATATTTGTTCACAGTTATGTCCCATCAAGACTCACTGAGGTGGTGATGTTACCTATTGTAAAATCTAATTCGGGTATGAAACAGACCTTGACAATTACAGGCATATAACCCTGGCAACAATATTGTCTAAAATCCTTGAGCGTGTTATGCTTGCTCGTTGTCAATCTATAACTTTAGCCGATAACCAGTTTGGGTTAAAAAAAACAACACTCGACGGACATTTTTCCGGTTTTTTTATGTTTAAGGAAGTTATTTCTTGCTAGCTATCAAATGTCAGTCCGATTTATGTATGTTTTCTTGATGCACACAAAGCTGAAGATGATTGATAAAAATGTACCAATTGTTCTGTTAAACTGGTATTGTAAACAGTTATTCTGTATCCAGTAGGGGAGTACAGTGTCTGACATGTTTGGTGTATCAAACGGGGTGCGTCAAGGTGGAGTTGTCATGCAACAACCTATGCTTCGCAGATGATATGAGCTTAATTGCTCCATTTGCACCGGCTCTGAATAAATTATTAAATATATGTGAACAGTATGCAAAATCTCATGACATAGTGTATAACCCTAAAAAATCTGTCTGTATGTTGTTTGACACCAAAAATGTAAATCATGTTTTTTTTCTTTCTGGTTATCTATGTCAAACAGCCATATGTCTGGAGCCATGTAAATATGTGATAGCCGAGACCTGCCAGTTTGGCTGTTCTTGGCCTTGATCGTTTAAATTAAATGTTTTTCTATTTTTATTTTGTTTTAATGTTCATTTCCTTTTCATTTTATTTTTTATGATATTGTGGTTTGGTTTTATTTTATTTTATTTCATTTTGATTTTATTTTCGTTTTCATTTTATTAGTTTGATTAAAATTCATTTTCGATATTAAGAAACAAACAGTACGCACAAAATTTTCTCGGCAGCTCCCGGACACCATACATATCCTCTTGTGATTGCTTTGTCTTGTCATTGTTTTTTCCAGGATTTTTTAGGGCGACTTCCTTCGCCCATCAAATGAGTGAAATAACCTTATACCCTTAAACCCCAACCAAACAATCAACCTACATTGTAGAGAATGAATGTATATGTTGTAAATACAATTTAGAAAAAAAATATTTCGGAGTGAACAATGTATAGGAAAATGTTATAATGAAGATTAATTCTTTATCCCTAACGAAAGCTGACTAAAAGGGCCCTTGAAGCACGGAATGCAGATGGTGGCGTAATCAGGAGGTGATGGCATAGTAAATGCTGATCGAGAGATTGAGTCAAAATTATTATTTTGTTACTGTTTTTCGGAATTACACTGCATAATTGAAACTGTCCAGTGAACGGTTTCAAGAATTTACTATATTGAACAGCTATAAATAAAAGAACAGCTACATGATTGAGTACATGTGTATGATTGGTTATTTTCAGGAAGCATCTCATTGATAGGTAACAGTTTGATGGTACTCGTGTTGTTGAAGCCTCAATTCAGACAGCCAGTGAATTTTCTCATATTAAACAGTTTATTGTGTAACCTAGTTGAGAGTGTCGTGGGCTTTCCAATGGCGATCGCATCAAACTTTGCCAAGAGGTAAGTTTTAAGTGGCGTTGTCTCGCTGGACACATACATAAGTACCGTTGATGAAAAGGCGTCATCATGGAAATAGCAGAATGTTTTCATTTAATTAAATGGAACAAGATGACCATGTCATTCCAGATTTTGTTCATAATAGCACTTTTGAATTTCAAAACTGTTTGAGTTGGGATCTCCTATACCACTTTTTAATGCAATGACATTGGACCTACTACCAAACTAACTGTTTTACTTTAAACTGTAAAATAAATCTCAAATTGATTGGTTCTCTAGCTATGATAGTTTTATTCAGTAAAGTCCAAAAGCAACCTTTCCCGCGCTTTCCCACATTATGGATTGATTATTAGCTTTAAATGCCGGGCATTGTCAAGCGGAGTATATAACGCATATGTGAATTGTTTCAAGAAAGTGTTGAATTTTAAAAGAAATATCGTTTCTTGTGTACAGTGGCCATGGATGATTATGCTTTTCATTGATTTTGGAATGTGACAACATGGCCAACTACACTGAATAAAATAACACACGGTGTGGCGCATTTCTTTGGAATTTTGCGTTAAGCGTCTAAAATATTCAGATTTTGACTAATTAAATGAAACTTGGGGAAAATACTGAGGTGGTAATGGGTATTTGAAGCTGCAATTCTGGCAATGATGTGCATTTCCCATTTCACTGTACACGAATTACAACATGCCGAGACTTTTACTTGCGAATCGAAATATTGCGTTAGATGAATCGCAGTCTGAAGTCGCACGGCACATGAACGTCAGACAGAGTACTATTCACGTCTTTCGAACAGGTTTCAGCGATTTCAATCTGCAGGAGACCGGCCCTGAAGTTGTAGGACTCGTATAACAACTGCAGCACAAGATCGATATATCCAGGTCCATCAATTGCGTCACCCAACTGTACGGTCAACTACCACAGCAACGAACACAGCTGGGCAAGTACCCAGGAACCTGGTTTCAGACAGATGTCTGCACTAACTATTCCGAACCGACTTCGAGAAGCTGGTTTATGGGCTAGGAGACCATACGTTGGCACCGTTCCACATCGCCAACATCCACGTTTTTGTGTTCGCTGTTCCATGAATGTACCAGGCTGGAACCGAGAAACTGGCGGTGAGCATGGTTCAGCAGAAGTGAAGTGGTGCTTGTACAAGGTAACCTGACAGCTGTACGATAGCTGTTCGGGATGAAATTCTGCGCCCTCATATGCTTCCCATTATGGATCGACAGAGAGAACTCTTTTAGCAGGACAATGGCAGACCGCATACGTGACGTTTTATAGTGGAAAAGAACATTAATGTGTTTTCATGGTCATCAAGATCGCTAAATCCCAACCCTATATTGAGCATCTTCTGGACGAACTGGACTGACATTTACGCCAGCGTAACCCAGCGCATCAGACGCTTTCGCAACTGTCTCATGCACTGCATGTATAATGGTTTAGGATTCCACGTGCCCGGATTCAGACTCATTCAGTCTATGCCAAGGAGATCGCAGCTCACGGTGGCCACACTAGGTACTGACTTCAGCACCCTCATGCGGTGCTTTTCGGTGACGAATAAACTCATCCACTGCCGTCAGTCCATAGTTTGTACCAATTTTAACTGGCTACACCCCAAAAGTCCCCTAAAAATTACTGGATTATCCCGCTTTGTATTCACGAGATAAATCTATTAATATTTCGCTTACGCGTTTCTTTTTTTAGTATAGTTGGGCACACGGTCACACCTGGCACATTCTCGATAAAAATATTTAGGTTTCTATTTGTTAACATTTTAGGTAACAGCTATAATGTTCAAATCCAAACTGAAGCTCTGAAGTATAAAGCTAAGTCCACATAATTGTGGTCTACAATTTTAGAATAAACATTTTCAACTGCTAATGATCTGTAATTATCAGAATCGTAAGCGTTTCCCGTTTGTTTTTTAGCTACGAGTGTGATAGTGTTTTTTCCCATTTCAGTGGGCATGTGGCCATGAACAAACACAACATATAAATACATCGTGACAAGAAAACACAAAGAATTGGTTAAGAGGGGAGGGCATTTTGCAGATGCTCAGCACACAGCCCACCATTGCCTGAAGTGTTTTCCATTTTCATATCCATTATAACGTCTTTTACATAAACTTGAGAAACAAATGATACATCAGGGAACCCATATTTGTACACAGATATTCGTCTAGAACCTCTTGTTTATATATTTCAGTACAGACACAGTTTAGAGTGTTTTCAAAATTATCTTTCCAGCTGTTATATTTCCAGAGCATGCACCTTCTGCATTGTCAATTCTGTTTGGAAGAGCTGAGTGTTTAGGTTTATTTTTGTTGATTTTAATTTCTTTCCAGAAATCATTACTAGAATTTTGCATCAATCCGAATTATTTTTTTCTTCCCGTCTACCTCACCGCAGTACATACTTACATTTACGTCTCGTCGTTCCGTATCGACGAAAGTGAACGAATTTTTGCGTTTAGCATCTTCTCATTTTCGTACTTTTGTACTAACAGTATAGGGGACGAAAGTTAGGAAACGCGAGGGGGCTGCAATTGGCTTCCATATAAAACAATGTTAACTTCTTATTTAAATCCGTCAAATGACATGCACTTAGTCTTTGTTTGCACAAGCATTGTCTCTAGCTAGCTTAAGACTAATGTATAAACATTATTACTAGTATTAACAAATGCTTTACTAGAAATGGATGTATAGATCCAGCATTGCCATTATATGGGATCCATTCTAGGTGCAATCGAAATTTATCAACGTTCACTGTATTCAGGCCAGTTCTGCAATCATGTCGCAAACACGTAAACAATATGCGGAGTTAGGTTTTGAGATAAAGAAGGGACTATCCATAGCCAAAGAGTGAATTGGAAACTCCTGGCACATCGGGATCGTAGTAGCCTACTTCAGGCAAATGATATATAAAATGGGCGTCATTAGGGGTGGGGGAGATGTCACTACATCCCCCCTTATGTCGCCCACAATAAGTGCATCCTTCCCCCCTCATGCCGTCGGCG
>JARFOD010000002.1:301687-317010 GCA_031763545.1 Mopalia muscosa | reverse complement strand
GATGAAGATACAGGCATATGTATCGAAACGTTGTGTTCTATGACAAAACAAGAAGTGGTTATCCAGAAATTGTATAAAAATGTATATATTTGACAAAAAGCGAATTTCCAACAGCCGCCAAATCTTATGACAAACCATGAAATATCGTTGGTACTTCTTATTAAATCATACTAAAAATAAAGTGTTTATATTATGCCGTCCACAGACTTGTACTGTGGAAGCATTCGGACATTTTCGATTCATATGACCGGAGGAAGCGGACGATTGCTGTCTGGTTTTGTGACTATAGTATGTGTTTCTTTATCTCTTCCTTTTTAATTGTCAATTCAATTAACGAATAACAAAAAGGCTTTAAAATTAATGTTTTTCCGCACATATCAACCAGGATCCGTTCACTTTCAGCTAAAACGTCAAGGGCAGGAGGACAACCACGCGTCAATATGAACTGGACGTTACAATAATCAATGGGTCTCCGGTATGTAAGCGAGCACCTCTCTCTACCGGAATGTACCTTATAACACGATCAACAAACATGGGTAGCAGAACCGTTCAATTTTGTCCAGCCGCAAAGTAAATCTCGGTCGTAGAGTCTTTCTCTTTTCTGTCAAGATCCACTTCGGTCAGATACATGCTGTCAAGTGTTCAATAATGTTCAACCCCGGTGTAAACCACGTATTTATTCATCTCGTTTGTTAAGAGCCCTTCTGGTGAGCCCCTTAAAGAAGAGATTTGTCAGATATATTAAAAAAGTAATCCCACTGGCACAGGGATGTCGATTCATTAAAAGCGATGAATCATTTCATGTTCTAGATAAACTCCCAGAGACAAGTTTCTAAATAGAGATGTTAATCTCGAGTTGTTATGGGTAACTTACAGACATCTCAAGAGAAGGTGATGGCCATTAACATGGTTTATAAAGTATGTGCAAGATATTTGGTAACTGGTTACATAAAATGATTCATAGATTAATTAAATTCGATGAATCATTTCACGTCTTAGATTAACTACCAGAGACAAGTTTCTTAATAGAGATGTTATTCTCGAGTTCTTATCGGTCACATACAGACATCTCAAGATGAGGTAATGATCATTTAAGTATTGATAAAAAACAACAACAAATGATATATTCGAGATGGGTTAGTCAAACATACATGATTTCATTATTAAGTATTACGATAAATATGTGGAAAAACAACAACAAATAATATATTCAGGAGGTGTTAGACAGAGGGGTTAGTCAGACATATTATTTCATTATTACGTACGTGAAGATCTGTCTCATCGACATAACAAATATACGACATATAAGTCTTGTCCGGATTAAACAAACAATCAATGCACTATCTATTACTTGCCGCAATTCGGCTTAAATTTTATAACTACGGTTACATAAAATGTTTTGTAGCTGTGAGACAACAGTTGAGCTTATTTAAATTTTTAAATCGATTGATTGATGGGTTGATGGGTTGGTCGGTCGGGTGTGTGGGTGTGTGGGTGGGTGGGTGATTGGGCGGATGGATGGTTGGCTGGTTTGAATCGTTGGTGATTGATTGATTGATTGATTATTTGATTATTTGATTGATTGATTGATTGATTGATTGATTGGTTGGTTGAGTGATTGATTGAGTGATAGATTGATAATATTAATTGATTACCCGCTTGACTGATTGATTGATAGATTGGTTGGTGGGTCTTTATGCAAAATGTCTTTCTTTACATACAAAATATAAAAATAGTATACATAAAGGGAGTCAGCTGACCCGGATGTACTATAGACAAATAAACCAACGTATGAAGCACGTATAACATGTTAATACAAAGAAGTAGTCACGTTCTCGGAAGAACAGCCACATTAGTACTACTTTTGTGGATGACATGTACCTGTAATCAACATCAATACGTTCTGGAGCACTTAGTGTAAGCTTATTCAGAAACTGTATAAACACACTCAGCTAATTTATAAAGATGACAACTTTCTTTGATGTTTAACCCAAATCTGCGGGATTTTGTCTAAGAGTTTGTTTAACGACTATTTGTATATAAGGTATGTTAGATACGAATACGTATATACAGTCAACAGAGATATGATATTAGGGCGTACTAAACTTTTCAAGGCCAGCATCTGAAACACAAAAAATATTGAATCCGTATGGCCTCTTACCTCGCTTTAAAAAAACCCTTCTTTGAATGTTCACCAGCGTGTTCATAGATAATACATGCACTCCTGTGCAAATTAAATTATATGACAAGCATTTTATGCGGGGCTGTGTGGATGTGACAAATTGCCACTTCACGGCACAAGTGTCCAAGGAAGAAAACAAGATGGTTTAAATCAAGGTTAGGCCTCTCAATTGTTATATATTGGAAGATCAAATGCAAATAACAATAGTCGTAATATAATCATCAACTCAGAATCGAAAAACGCCAAGGGACATTGTCAATATTCCATCAGAAATACGTGATACACCAATTCCAAAATAAAAACGAATTCGCAAGCTACAAAAAGCAATCAAGATATCAATGAGTAGAATATTTTCCTCAGGAAATAGATCAGACAGTCGACTTGCAGTCAAAAGGATGAAGGCCACTGATATCACCTCCAATTTTAAAGAACTCCAGAACTGCGATCTCTTGATTTCGCGTTTTAAAATGATGACATGGTGTCGTGTCCGTGTCATGGTTGAGAATTCAACACAGGAACTGGATATCACCAATGTTGCTCTGTAGGATCAAATGTGCTTGACCTTTAACCTTCGACAGTGTCAACGGTTGCTGTAAAACAGATTTCTGTTCAGCTTGGCGATGGTTTTATTTAAAAATCCTCATTTCTTACTCTTATAGTGTTTTCTGAGTTGTTTGTTATAGCGATTTGGGTTCGACACGTACTTAGGATTATTCGACTTACCTGGTGGTGTCCCAGCACAGAGGTTTAAGGCAACCACCTTCGACGCCACTGTCAACAAACAAAGGCAGGGAAACCACAAGGCACAATTGAAAGACATCGCAAAACAGACTTCGTTCCTGATCTTGTTACCCCTTGAGTCAAGTCACAAAATAGGTTGTTTTTTGGCCGATCGTTACAGGGGATCTTAGCTAAGCACAATGGGATTTTAAGTTTTATCTTACTGCTTTTTGTGCATCTACTTTATTTTTCAGGCTGTTTGGTTTTCAGTTACACCTAAACAACGAATGCACTAAAGTATTACGATCTAATGATGAATAGCATCGATTACATTGTTAAGGGATTTAACACCGTTATGAAGGTGTTCCGGTCCAGATGACGAGAAGATGAAATACATAGATACCGGCGTATATTTCATGTAAAAAACAAATCTGTAAAGGACTTGACGTACAGGTCATGGTAAATGAAACCACCTTCAATGTCACTAGCAACTAACAACGATAGGACTATGAGGAGACGTAATATACTGCATTGTGCAAACTCCATTCAAAGAAAAATCTCTTGAATATCGTGAAGAACGTAAACGACTACGTGCTGCAATTTAGCAATAGGAGCACCAGGATAACGTAAAGTCCCTCCAACGAACACGATTATATATAAAAGTTGCAATCAATCCACTTTGTTCGCCGCATAACGAGCTTTTTGTTTTAACTATACGTTACCTATGATAATAAGTCACGATAAGTTTTCATCCGAAATTAAATTATAGCGATCGGGAGTCATCCAAAGTAAATTAGCATTATACAGCTGGTATTTTATCTACTTTGACAATTTATCTGGCTTATCTATTTTGTTTAATCTAGTCACATGGGCAATCAGCTGGAAAATGAGTTCTCTGTTCTGTACAAAACAAAAAGGTTTATGAACGATACTTACTGGACTATGGGAATTAGCCAGCGTCAAAACCGGGGATGTATTTTTAGTGTATATTCAGGGATCTAGATTAATTAAAATCGACTGATCATCTTATATATATAGCTTGCACCCAGTTCATGCGGCAAAGCTAGCTGGTGTCTCTCAAGAGCTCCATATGTCGTGACTAAAACCTTGTCTCCTTTGTTTGTTTGTTCGTTCGTTCGTTCGTTTGTTTGTTTGATTGATTCTTTTGGGTTTTACGCCGCACTCAAGATTTGATGAAAGAAACCGCCCGACGCCAACAAGACAACCATGACATAGCACGCATGACGTCATAAACACATCGGCTTCCAGATGCCCCTTAGCTCTAATGGGACCAGGGCTTCAGACAGCTTACTCCGACCATCCGCCACCTTGTGGCTTGCACCGAAATGTGTGAATATAAAAGTTCTCCAAATAAAATTCGGTCAGTTGGGCCCGTGGTCGTGGCTTAGTAGTGGTAGAGAGTGCGCTTCCTAAACTGAACCTGCTTCGATTTACCGTTCACTAGATCGAGTCCGCCTGTCGACCATCAGGTATATGGGCGAGTCACATGTTGTGGCTCCGACGATCGCGGGGGTGGGGTATAGAGAATACCCACATTTATGTAGCATGCACATATACTAAGGTACATGTATATATGTTTTAAGCAAACTGAGCCCAAAATAGTAGTTTTAAGAAATCGAAATGAATCCAGGGCTCAGTTGTTCATATCGCCATTAAATTTAAACCTTGGTTTGATGACGTCAGTCCATGTTGAAGAACTATCTCTAATATACTAGATTCCATATTTAATCTGCTTCTAGCGTGTACTAGTGGTTCATGAGTCAGTTGTTCAAAATGATATAACATTGAATCCTAGATGACGCACTCCTAGTGAACTAAAAAGTGTTTTATCCATATCACATTTCAAATCTTTGCTAAAAGATCATCCGTTAGCTAAGCCGTAATCGAGTGTGAGTGTGCATGCCACTTTTGATTTAATACACCACTGTCAAAAGTTAATCCAACGTGAGCAATTATTCAATTTCGTAATGCACATTTTTATCGTCTATTTTTTTTCTTTTGCACGTTTCAATTGCTGATGATTTATTGCCAACCACATCATCCTTGGGATAGAACAAGTCCATTTTGTACTTTATTCCTGCCACTTTATCAGTGTTTATATTTATAAATAATTTGTATCAATAAATAAAAAAATAAATTAAAAGAAAGAAAGAAAGAAAATAGGGCTTATCTCTTATCAAGGATAAGTATAGTTATTTAATCTGCTACTAGCGACCTGGTTTTCAACAGCTTAGCTATTGAGTCTGAATGGAATAACAGTTGTGAGTTATAGTTATCTGATACAGAGTAGAGTGCTTGATGGAATTAGGTGAACGATTGGCTTTCCTCGCACTTTCTCGCGCTACTTGTCATGTATAGGCAGCCAGCCACATGTTATCTTTAAGGCCTAGTGCTGTTTTGTCTACAATAAATAATAATCAAACCAATATTGCACCTTAATTAGTGCATCAGAACAGTATGTCCTTATAGAGATTTTTGTTTGTTTTTTGTTTTTTGATTAACAATATGTCTTTGAGCTTCAGAGATTTTGAGCACAGGATTCGGATTTCGGACTGTTACTAAAAACTTTGCTTGCCTCATATAATATTTAATAAGTGCTTTAAAATACATAGTGTTGGCAATAAAATAAATTAGTTATCTATACGACAGAAACAAAAAAATATATATATTTAATACCATTTGTTAAAAATGAAATGTTTCCTGAAGCTGATGGGCCTATAACCAAATAATCTCAGGATCATTGTAAATTTATGTTAGGAAGAAGACGTGAAAATATTGTTTAGTAAGATGAGCGATGTTGAGATTCAAATCTACCCCGAGTTGTGGCCAGACGGTCGCGACCGGATATTGTATTGGTGATTGACAATCGATTGCAAAGCCGGGCGCTATAAAGCGTTATTGGCCCCCTTATCAGCTCACATCCGCCCCCATTGGTCCAATATCATTTCCGGGCTATACAACAGCGCTTATAGCTTCTCTGGCCACCTGATTCTACAAGTGGATTAATCCCTTAACAGGTTTCTTTATGTTCTTCGACACCACTCGCGTAATCGAGCAGACAATGGGACCCAGAAACCCCAAAGGACCTTTACTATATAGAACAACACGTGGCTCTTTGCAGGAATGAGTTTCTGCGGTAAGCGGACCAACCACATCAATCCGGGCCATAAAATACAGTTATTTCGCTGATTGATTTCGCCACATCACTGGGTAAGGAGTCTTGCACTAGAGCCGATAAGAACCATCAAAGCTATCCTGTTAGTCCACAGAGATTTATAACACCAAACACCCTTTACTTTCCAGGATGGATTCGATTTCCTTAACTTGACCATTGATATTTCATTGAACTTGGATTCCGACAACAAAACCGCTACGATTTTACTAAAGCAAACTTTAAGACAACTTTCTGGCTTTGCAAGCTGTTGCCAACACCATTCATAATTTATCAATGTCTTGTCCCGATTTCCGTTTTCAGGCTATACACTGCACCTTTTTATATTATTTTTTATATTTAATAAACGAAGAGAGAAAAATTTGCTTGCCTCCACCGGGATTCAAACTTGGAACCTTTTGGTTAATGACCCCCAAAACAGGTCAGGAAAAACACTATATACAGAACACTAAAACACATACTCAGACAATTTACAATCATTATATAAAAAAAATTAATAACTATCAAATTTACAATCTTAGTTTTATTAATATCCTATCAAAGAATGACACACTGAGTTAGGTGCACGATTGGCTTTTCTCATACCTTCTCGCGTTACTTGCCATGCACAGGCAGTCAATTAACGTGTTATCGTTAACGTCACGTGATGTTTAGCCGAGAAGAAATGATAATAAAGCCCGTAGTGCACCTTAATGGACACACAGAAGAAACTTCCGGGTTCGTAAGTCCCTTTCATAGCTACTTAACTTCCGTTACATCATTTAAACTCTGTAGAAAGTATACTTAACTTCAAAGATTATTACAATCTCATTTCACAAGATTCAGAAAATCGGACACATAAAGTTTCGCTTGTTGTAGTCATTTTATTTCATATTTATGTGAGGTCCTATCCTGACTGGACAAGGGAATTGTCATCTCTTTATAGCTTTCGGTGTGGTTATAAGACAAGAAAAGAATGTAGACTGTACCCGGGAATGGGAGGAAGATATAGCTTCAGAGTTTACATGATCCAAACTGTGCATCAAATTTGGATACAGAGAAATTAAACTTAGATTTACCAAACTTACCAACTAAATACAGATTAATATCCATATGTAATCGATTATTTGTTATTTGTTTCGTAGTAAACATGCCGTTTGTATGTGGACAAAATGAATATTACTGGCGCTCCTGCATAAATTTCAAGGCTATACGATCAGGGTAAATGAGATCAATATGGCGGGTTGGCAACAGATACTTGAACTGTATTTCAGCATTTTAAACGAGGGTGTCCTGGTCGCATGCATTTGACATATTAATTGTCTCATTATTGCATGGACAGTGTCTCGCTAGGACAGAAAGTTCAGTATATCAAATATTATTGGACAGACACAGTTCTAATTGAGCACATAATAGCCGGGAAGTACAAAAGCTTGAAATTACCCAGTTATGTGCACTCTATATCTGCGCACCTAAATAAGGCCACATGGTGTATGGTAGACTATGCAGGACTCCGAATCTCAATGAAGATGACATGATTGACAGCTGACTATACATTTGGCTTTTCTCGTACTTTCTCGCGTTACTTGTCATGTATAGGCAGTCAGCCAACGTGTTATCTTTAATATCATGTGATGTTTTGCCTAGAATAAATGATAGTGAAGCCAGTAGTGCACCGTAATGATATTTGGATCGTTTATTATGCAAATCCCGTCTTCAATCGTGATTTCGCCTTACATGAACTTGATAACCTTGAATAAACGATGTACAAAGCAGTACCTGATAAAAATGACTATTACGGATGAAGGACGATAAATTTAAACTGACAAATTACTAGAAATCTTTAAAGGGCAAGACAATTTTATAATAACGTCAGTCGAAAAATGGTGTCATAGGAGCCCTTTCGCAACGTTTCTCTCGCGGCGTTACTTCCAAGCCTTGTGGCCCGTTTCACAAAGCGATCTTAGCTTACGCAAAACGTAATTACCATGACAACCAGTGTTGATGACTTAATGTTTCCAAGACAGTTACGTTCAACGTAAGCTAAGATCGCTTTGTGAAACGAGCCCCTTGACCTGTTCCACAAAGCGATCTTAGCCTAAGTTGATCTTAATTACCATGACGATATAACAATACTGTATTGCGTCGAGTTAGATGCACGATTGGCTTTTCTCATACCTTCTCGCGTTACTTTCCATGCACAGCCAGTCAGTCAACGTGTTATCTTTAACGTCATGTGATGTTTAGACAGAGGAAATGATAATAAAGCCAGTAGTGAACCTTAATGATTGTGTCATCGTGGCAATTAAGCTGTACTTTGGCCAGGATCGTTCAATACCGAGTACTGGAAGTATTACATAACCGCAACGTAACGTTCTGCTGTTAATTTATTTATTTATGTTTTCATTATCTTTAATCCCATAATGAAATTCCATTTTTACAGTGAAAAGATTTTGTAGAATCTTTATTGAATCTTATAGTTGGAAATATTGAGATATAAGTCTTAATTCAACCAGAAATTTATTTATTTATTAGTTTTATATAAAAGGTAAAATACTGGTCATAAAGTAATAACATGCAGTTTTATTTTTCTTGCATAAAGACACTAAGAAATAGTACATCTGAGCTAGCCATTACAAATATTTTTTCACAGATATAGCTTAACTCAGACGCAGTAAACCTTGCATTGTGCAGAGGTTTACAGGGAAACAACCACTAGCTTGATACTCTACAAAGGCTATTATCAAACCTATTTGAACAAGACGTCCAAAATTCATTGAACCAGTAAGAACTATGGGGATATTAGATCAGAAACAGAGACCATAAAAACTTTATCGTATGAACTATATCTAACCAAACCACTTAAACTGTATTACCGTAACAACACTGCCTAGTTCAGGAGAGCTATTATGAAGGAGTTATTGCCCAGTTTAAAGACTGATAATACATAATGGTTTCACAGGGGATTCTGAGTCATCGGAAACAACTTACACACACTGCACATGGACCTATATACTATTAGTTCTCCTATAGACTATTTCAAGAATTGTAAGGCCCGCAGCCGCTGTTCAGTGTCCAGCGTGTTGGCCTACTAATCCTAGTCTAATCACCGCCCAAGGGTTCGATTCCGTCTATCACCCTCAGGTGAATATGAGTACGTCACTTGGTGTGGCTCCGGCAATTGCAGTGGTGATTTTACGAGTTTCCAGTTTCGTTTGGCACCGCTTCTCTGCCAATACATATATGTGCGTGGAGTGCATGGGAAATCCACTTTTTATAAAAGTGAAATACCCTGGAGTACGACGTTTAACCTCATTTGAACAATCACGCGCATCCATGCTTTGTCTTTAAGGCGTGTCCATAATCGTTGTTGAGAAACTTACATAAACCTCCCCAACAATCACCTTATTGTGCAACTTGATTATCCCCATACCTGTCTTAATTTCTCTTCACACGCACATGTTATCAGCTCTAGTTACCTGCCCGCCTTGTTACCAACCCTTTAATAGATCAGAGATTTATTACAAGCAGGTATATTACAGACAATCTAATTGCTCAAGGAACCCATGTCTATGACTAACCACGTAGCGTTGTTCTGGTTATAACCCTTGACGCATAGAATGGCCGCTACAGATTGCCAGTACATGGACAAAGTAGATAGGCAAGATACAATCTCGACCCACAAACTTGGAATAATGAACCAGTTTTTTTAAATTCCATAAACTTGGAATAATGTTTACACAAAAACAAGAAGGTACCAGTCCATATGGTCAGTTAACGCTGTATTTGCTTTTAAGCACATTTGAGAGAGAAACATTTGCTTGCCTCCACCGGGATTAGAACCCGGGACCTTTAAGTTATAGGGTCCATTATATATGTGATTTAGCTCATTAAGAGCATGGGACAAAACCCTTTTATAAAGGTGGCATGACTACACGTGTTTTTGAACGGAAAAATGTTTCAATCTTAAAATATCAATCAAATGGCATTCAATTCCACAAGGCTATATGTTCTTAATTATAAAGTGATTCTTACAATACAATCCCAAACAATTTACACAACTGCTTTGTCATGAAATCTGAATACATAACATATATAGCCATGCACCAAACATATTTGTTTAAGCACGCAACATCTCAGACAAAAAAGAAATGTCACAAAAAAGTGTTGAATTTTTTTAAAATACCGTTTCTTGTGTATAATGGTCATAGATGATTATATTTCTCAATGCTTCTGGAATGAAAAAACATGACAAGGTACACTGAAAAAAATAACATACGTTGTGGCGTGTTTCTGAGTAATTTTGTGTTACTGCGACATGACATATTCAGATTATGACGAATGCAAATAAAACTTGGGGAAAATACTGGGGTGGTGATGGATACCAAAAGCTACAATTCTGGCAATGATGGGCATTTTCAATGTTACTGTACAGGAGCTAAGAAACGCCGAAACTTAACCTTGCGAATCGAATCATTGCCATTTGCCGCCTCCAGTTAGGTGAATCGCAGTCGGAAGTCGCACGACACATGGACGTCAGACAGAGCACTATTTACCGTCTATGGAACAGGTTTTAGTGATCCAATCTGCAAAAGGCCGGCCACGAAGTGGTATTTCTCGCTTAATAACTGCAGCACAAGATCGCTACATCCGGGCAAATAACTTGCGTCACCGAACTACCACATCAACGAACACAGCTGGGCAAGTACCTGGTTTGAGACGGGAGTCTACACAAACCATTCGGAACCGACTTCGTGAAGCTGGTTTAGAGAATAAGAAACCATACGTTGGCCCCCTTCTGCAAGCCAACATCGATGCTCATGCGTTTGCTGGTGCACGTATGTACAGGGCTTGAACTTAAAAACTGACTTCGTGTATGGTGCCGCAATGAATATTTTGCCAACAACTGCGTCGTCCAAGTTGACATATTCGATGTAGACAGTGTCATGATGTGGGTAGCCATCTCAAGGCAGAGTGAACTGGTGCTTGTACAAAGCAACCTTGCAGCTGTACGCTATTGGAATGAAATTCTGCGCCCTCGCATGCTTTCCACAACGGATCGACAGAGAGAACTCCTTCAGCTGGACAATGACAGGCCGCAAACGGCACCTTTAACAGTAGAATATCTAGAGGATGAGTACATGAATGTGTTGTCATGGCCATCAAGATCACCAGATCTCAACCCTATTGAAGATCTTTGGGACGAGCGTGACAGACGTTTACGCCAGCGTAACCCAGCGCCTCAGACGCTTCCGCAACTGTCCCATGCACTGCATGAAGAATGGGTTAGGATTCACTTTCACGAATTCAAACTCTCATTCAGTCTATGCCAAGGAGGTGTCGCGCAGTGATTCCAGCTCATGGTGGCCACACAAGATACTGATGTCAGCACCCTAGTGCGGCGCTTTTCGGTGACGAATACTCCGCCGCT
Source organism: Mopalia muscosa (assembly GCA_031763545.1). Taxonomy (NCBI): domain Eukaryota; kingdom Metazoa; phylum Mollusca; class Polyplacophora; order Chitonida; family Mopaliidae; genus Mopalia; species Mopalia muscosa. The sequence goes on along the minus strand of JARFOD010000002.1, from coordinate 305,505 downwards.
GTCATAGTCCATAGCAAGAACAGTACCACATATTTGTACCGACCTTAACGGTGCTAAACCCCAAAATTACTGAATTATCCCTCTTTATATTAAAGAGATAATTCTATAATATTTCGCCTATGCGTTTCTTTTTTGACAGAGTATATTTCTATTTAAAAAATCACCACACTGGCACAGGGATGTTGATAAATTAAAAAAGATTAATCCTCTTATGTTCTAGATAAATCTCCCAAAGACAAGTTTGTGAAAATATCTAAATCTGGAGTTATTAAGGGTAACCTACAGACATCTCGAGCGAAGGTAAATATATATAGCCCATGCAGCAATTGGGACAATTGGTGCGTATTATGTAACGCATGTCTGGACGGGAAAATGCCTCGATCCAAAACTAATTAATCAAATTTCTTTCAATTCAACAAGACTATGCTATATTAAAAAAGCCATTCTTATAGTAAAGTCAGAAAAAAATCTAAACAATTGCATTGTCATGAATTCTGAATATATAATACATCAAACCATCACGCAAATCGGTTTTAGCACGCAAACATCTATATTTGTTAAGCAAAGTTTTCTATCTCTACATTATAATATAGTTGTTGATGTACATGTAAAGCTCGGTTGCGTCTGAGATGTTTCTTTTTAAAGTTGTTTTGTTTGTGTGACACTTAAGGTTATTTCACTCCTAAATCTTATGACGGCGTGCCGGTCCAATGGGTGAGAAAGAAATCCGACCCTTGACGCCACTAGCAACAAACAAAGACAAGACACAGATTCATGACAAAGCACAATTAATACAAAGACATCAAAAACGGTTGCTCGAAGCGCTATTAAATTTAATCCGCTACAAGACGACGTAATCTAATTTGAAGATCTATACCCTAATCCTCCATTAGCGACTTAATCTGGTGTCTGTGCCTTTAATGCTCTAGTTAAAGCAACTGGACCCTGAGCAACAAGAAGCTCCCTCTTTTTAAAGAACAAATTTTCTCGACTTTAAATAGATCCGACTCGAATACCGAATGCCAACTGTGGTTAACTGTAGTCCAGAGCGCCATACAACCAAATGGTCCAGTCACACCAGACACGAGATGATTATCAGACTGGAAACAACGTTCTATATATGCATGTCGACTAATTAGGACCGGCAAAACATCAAACAGGGCAGGAAAACAACTTGAAACCCTAAACTTTGGGGGTAAATTTCACTCGTCAGTGTGTTCAGGGTGAGGTTGAAATCTTAGATGGCCAAGACTGATAATAGAATTGGCCTCAGTTTAGAGATATCCTTTCAACAAATTCCTCCTTAGTTTGATTTTCTCAGTTTACAGCAGTATCACCTGTAATTGAACCTGTATATTGTGTTCTTTAAAACTTATAAGGGACTGCGTTGTAACTATTTTATTGTTATTAACTGCCCTGTGTCTACAATTTTTTTTTTTTTCTCAAAAGAACCAGTAGTCCTCGTACCACAATATGAATACGGTTTATCGGTTTTATTGCATTATTTCACTCACAAGACATTATCGTCACTACGCTCGGTCGTAAAGTATTTTTTAAAATCGTACATTTTGTTTATCGGAAGACTATATCTACCAGCGTAGGGACACTGTTAGCCACACTTAATAAACCTATATAGCGAAATTCAAATGGCTCTAGAATGCGCATATTGAGCTCATAATGGAGCTCATAACCTTCTAAACTGAAAACAGATAATAAAAAAAAGAGTCAAATCCCTACACGACCGGGACAATATTTATCAGTTGATTTAAACAAAGCATGACGTAATGGCGACGATTGTTTTACATCCGAAGTGATGTACGCATGTACATTCGAGAACTTACGAGAGTGCATGACGTATTGATAACCAACTGAATAGAAATAACCTCCGTGGATATCACTGCAGGCTAGAAACCATTCCAAGATCAGGGCTGCAAATAAAATTCAAAGAAAAAACGCCACAATGACCAGATGGGCTTCGTATTGCTCTTCCTTAGCTTTGACAAAACGCAAGTAAACGAAATATCCGTCACTCATTCTGAAAATACGTCCAAAGACGAGGGATTCCTTCATCTATAAATCTTTTCTCCATTCAGTCAGTTGTAGGATGTCGAAACAATTTATGTCACTCATTGGCAACACAACATGCTCTTTCATTTGATCAAGTTGCAGATACAGGTCATCATCGAGGAGTTTGGTGCACGATTGGCTTTTTTTAATACTTTCTCGTGTTACTTGTCATGTAAAGGCAGTCAGTCAACGTGTTATCTTTAACATTACGTGAAGTTTAGCCTAGAATAAATGATAATAAAACTAGTAGTGCACCTGTAAGTCCTCAACACGCTTTTTATTACAAAATGGCTCTTATAGAACCCTTTATGGTTCTTTAGCCATGGCTCTGGTGGAACCCTTTATGGTTCTTTATGGAACTCTTTTACATACCCTGTATCTAACCCCACTGTTATCAATACTACCCAACCATTTATTGTCGCAAAAGTTTCATAATAGAACCATCATCGTTTCTAGAGAAACATTATTTCCGAGAGTGCACTATGTTCGTTCCATTTAATGAGACTTAAAAACACATTTTGGAACAAAATTGCAGCCCTAAGGAAGAAAAGATTTCTGCAGTTCATATCACTCTTGTTGAGTCGCACACAGGATAACATAAACAAAAACAAGTACAGGACAAAAGTCCGAATTAACAACATCAGTTCTGTCGATTTTAGTTATTTTCAATACGTTTAAGAAGATTAAAATATAGATTTTGAAAAGAGTATATTTTACAAAATTGTTCAGCTTTTTATTAAGTACCGTAATGTTTTGAGGTAAAAGAACTGGTAACGTAAGATAAATTTGTGAAGAAAGTTTCCACCCGTATTTTACGCGGTATAGGGACACTACTGTCTAAGTCGTTATTTCGGCACAAAGGTGCTAAAGTAGTTTGATAACGTTCTAGTCTCTCCGCGCACGTGTATAATTACTTGCACAAGTTTTAGCTGCGATGCTTGTCAGCGCTACCTTCTTCGCAAATCCACAAGGGTAGGTAACAAACATACATCTTGGGCGGCTGATATGTTGGTCAAGGCGGCAAGAGTGATTCGTTATACCCCTGCCTTGACGATGGACAGCACAGGGTGTTAACTGTTACTTGACGGGCCTGGCGCGAGCTTCAACATTTCCAGACGCAAGCGAAATTCTTACTACCGAATATAACCTCGTGTCACTCAGGCGACATGTGCAATTCTCATTGGCTTAACACTTGTCCAATTTTCACCTTCAGTTTAAAGTGTGGCAATGATCAAGCTGGCCAGTTTATTTCACATAGGAAATATATGAGTGCAAGAACCAAAGGGCGAGTTAACGACCGTATTTGAATGGATTTGAAATTTGAGTGGAACTGAAAATTCGTGTTTGCCTGTTTGGTGAATACAGAGAACATTTTCAAAAAACGAAAAGATTTCAAGAGTTTTCCAGATAATCCTATATGTTTCTTTTAATATAACAGTATCCATTGCTCAAGAAACAGATAAAAACTATAATTTTAATCGCAACAAACCTTTCAAGACTGCGACAAAGTCGGCTTATAGATGCGAATATGTTACGCAGTATCTCATTTTATTGTATATACGGTCAATAGAAGTCAGTAGGGGCGTAACGATTCACCGATATATCGATACGTATCGATACAGTTGTCCACGATACGCATATCGTATCGTTGCCTTTGAATCGCGATACGTAGGAAAAGGGAGGTAACTCTACATTTCAGAGATTCTCAGAGAAATGGCCACAATAGTGCAGCAGCTCTTGTAATTTGCGGC
>JARFOD010000002.1:282800-301587 GCA_031763545.1 Mopalia muscosa | reverse complement strand
CAACAAACAAAGACAGGACAGGACAAATACAGGACGAAAACAACAGGACGCAATACAGACACCACAAACAGATCGGCTTCCTGTTCCCCTTTAGCTCTGAGAGCACCAGGGCAATATGAAGCTCAGAAGCTCCCTCCAACCGCCAGCCCTTGTTACATGGAACACACATACAAAGTTTGATTTGAATTAAATAAGCGGTTTTCAAGATAACGTCCGTAAACCAAAAAGATGAGGGACAGACAGACAGACAAAGGGACGGACAACTCCATAACATAATACATCCTGTCAAAGGAAGGGCACATAAAAAGGAGGAAACTATATTCCTAGTTTCAAGTCAATGTGCAAAATTGTTTTCCTTTATTCACATTACAAGAATTGGGAAAGTCAGAAGAATTTTAAGTCCCCCCCCTTTACTATTCCAGTCAGGGGACAAAAATAGGTACCTTTCATAGTGCCTTCTGGTACAGGTGGCAGCACTAGTACTGCCAGGGTTTCCTCCTAATTGATCATAGAGATGCTTCCATAACCTCTTCTGGGTTATCTGAAAACAAAATGTTAACAGGCTATGAGAAGTAAATATTCATTTATATCAACAATATTTATATCAACAATGCAGTCTATTTATTCCTCTTCCCAAGACAACAATTCCATAATTATAGCAACATAGAGTTTTATTTAACTCGACATATGCCATATAAAACCTTAAAATAGATGATAACCATGGTATTAACCAGGCATGCACAAACAAAGATTCTGCTTCAGCAGAGCAGATTCAGATTGGAAGAGGGGTGGTTGGGCAGGAGCAAGGACACCACAAGAAGAGTGGAATCGATGGGAATACTGTAAACCGTGATTACCTGATAATCTACCATTGTGTATACAGTGTATTATTAACATGGTGAAAACATATATGGTGAATCAGATGTATAATAATCCTGTATATTGCTAAGAATGGCACAGTACACTTTCTTCTCTAAAAAATGTAAAACAATATGGATATTGACATCTATTTTAGAGCTCACGCCCTTATCAATACAACAATAAGTATAGGTAACCTTTTGTGAAATGGATGAGTTGGATTAATTTCTGACCAGATGGTCAACTTAATATGCATTTCTGGATTTCACGCATTTAAAAAATGGGACGCTCCTAGATGGCTACATCCCCTCAGGTCAGGAATTCAAATAAACAAGAATAAAAAATAGGGCACCACTCAAGGGGTGCAAGATAAGCCCGCGGCAAGTTGTTCGTTTTGGCCAGGACAAGGTTTTTAGTATAATTGAGATGGTGACCGTGACCTTGACTCAATGACCTTGGATATATGTCAAGACACACCCCCTAGTCATAAGGAACATTTGTGCAAAGTATAAGCTTCTTCAAAGTTTTTGTGTAAAAGTTATGGGCCGGAAAAGATTTTTAGTATAATGGAGATGGTGACCTTAACCTTGACTCAATGACCTTGGATATAGGTCATGACACACACCCCTAGCTATGAGGAACAGTTATGGGTCAGACAAGGTTCTTAGTATAATGGAGATGGTGACATTGACCTTGACTCAATGACCTTGGATGTACGTCATGACACACCCCCTAGCTATGAGGAACATTTGTGCAAAGTATAAGCTTCTTCAAAGTCTTTGTTTAAAAGTGATGGGCCGGACAAGATTTTTAGTATAATGGAGATGGTGACCTTGCCCGTGACTCAATGACCTTGGATATAGGTCATGACACACCCCCTGGCCATGGGGAACATTTGTGCAAAGTATAAGCTTCTTTACAGTTTTGGTTTAAAAGTTATGGCCCGGACAAGGTGGTGCGGACAGACGGACGCGGAACAACAAAAAACGTTCGGCTGAGCTCTATTCAAACAGGGCCCGGAACAACAAAAAACATTCGAGGAGGGGTGATATTCTGCTGAGCTCAATCTATTCAAACAGGACAACAAGAAACATTCGAGAAGGGGTGATATCCGGTTGAGCCTGGGATGAGTAATACTGACTTGTCCCAGAGCTCAACCTAAATCAACCGAAGAGGAGAGGATTTTTTTCTGAGCTTAATTCATTCTAGAAGTACCGATCCATAATAGAGTGAACAACTTGAGCATTGGCTAGATTCCTAAAACCGGTTGTATATGTGATTTTTTTTTACTGTTTTTCGATCATATTATGCCCATAGTAACAAATATATACTAATTTTTAAAAATATCGTTTCGTGTGTACAATGGCCATGAATAATTATGTTTTTCAATGCTTCTGGAATGGAACAACATGGCCAACTACACTGGAAAAAATAAAATAATACACGATGTGGAGCGTTTCAGCGGAATTTTGTGTTAAGCGATATGAAATATTCCGATTTTGACAATACAAATGGATTTGCGAAAAATACTGGAGTGTTAATTGGTATTTAAAGCTGCAATTCTGGCAATGAGGTGTATTTCCAATTTCACTGTACATGAGTTACAACATGCCGAGACTTAACGTTGCGAGTGGGAACTTTGCGATTGGCCGCCTCCAGTTAGGTGAATCGTAGTCGGAGGTCGCACTGCACATGAACGTCATACAGAGCACTATTTCACTTCTTTGGAACAGGTTTCAGCGATTCCAATCTGCAGAAGACCGACCGAAGTGATAGAACTCGCATAACAACTGCAGCCCAAGATAGCTACATCCGGATCGATCACTTGCATCACTGATCGAACTACCACAGCAACGAACACAGCTGCACAAACCATTTAGAACCGACTTCGAGAAGCTGGTTTACGGGCTAGGAGATCATAGGCCAACGTGAAGCTCTTCTGCAACGCCAAAATCGACGTTTACGCGTTCGCTGGTGCACGAATGTACAAGACTGGAACTTGATAAACGGGGCGGTGAGTATGGTTCAGCGAAAAGTCACGTTTCCTTTTTACAGAGACATGATAGACAACAACGTGTGCAGATGCCGCAATGACCGTTTTTCCAACATTTGCGTCGACAGATTTGGTGGAGGTAGTGTCATGATGTGAGGAGCCATCAGCATCTCCGACACAGGCAGAAGTGAACTGGTGCTTGTACAACTTGTACAGCCGCAAGCTATCGGGATGAAACTACGCCACACATGCTTCCCATTACGGATCGACAGAGAGAACTTCTTCAGTAGGACAATGTCTAGCCGCATACGACACGTTTGACAGTGGATTACATAAAGCATGAGAACACTACTGTGTGACAATATCACCAGATCTCCACCCTATTGAGCATCTTTGGGACGAACTGACCAGACGTTACGCAAGCGTATCCCAGAACCTCAGACGCTTCCGCAACTGTCACATGCACTGCATGAAGAATAGGTTAGGATTCTACGTGCCTGGGTTCAAAGTTCATTCAGTCTAGGAGGGGCACACAGTGATTGCAGTTCACGGTGGTCACACATTGTGGCGCTTTTAGGTGACGAATACGCCTCCGCTATCGTCGGTCCATAGCGCGAACATTAACACATACTTGTACCAATTTTAACTATGCTAAATCACATCTACGACTGTACAACTGTATACCTTCAGTCACATTAAAATCCTAGTATTCCTGAGAGATAAAGATATTGAACCCGCACTTGTTAATGATAGTATAATAGCCAACACTGGAATATAATTGATCAATTGCCTTAAAGAAGCTCAAAAATCCTTTAAAAAAACATTGCTGTACAACTTTGTTCGAAACAATCATGAAAAAACACGTTATAAAATAGGTTGCTAAATGCTCTCTTTTCGATGGTGCATGCCTGATAGTATTTTAAATGGCTTTCTGAATAGTATTTGTCTCAGACACATAACTTGGTCAAAACCATTGCCTCTAAGCCACTCAAGAGCTTGTACTGTTAAGTGCATATCTTCAATCCGTTACCACATGTTCATACCACCACCATTCACGATAGGGCCTATGTCTCATTGTTTTTAGAGTTGCCTTGTAGGATTTGGGCCTGGGCCGTGACAACGTGGTTAATGTGTGCGCTTACTAATCCTACTTCGATGTACTGTGCACGAGATCGATTCCGTGTGTCGACCAACTGGTATGAGTGTCACACGATATGGCTCTGGCAATGTCGGGGTGGTTTTTCACCTTAATTAAGCATGGAACATGCAATTTCATATACATGAAGTACCCTTGAATACGACGTTAACCCCTAATCAACAAAACTAACAAATAATCCTTGTACGATTCAATATGCATGTGTATATGGACCATCGTTTTATTCAGCCATGATGACGACGAAACAATCTGACGAAACGTTGACAAAACACGGAGTTTTCTGTGTTCTAAAGTTCACAACTTGTGAATTTGATTCAGTCATTCGAGTCCGTCTGCCGACCATCAGATATATGAGTGACAGGAGATGGCTCCATCGGTTTTAACGAGGTTTCCTCTTGTTTTCCACCGCAATAAAGAAAAGAGCAATGTGAAGTGGACAATTCGTCTTCATTTAAGTGAAATATATTTGAGTAAGATATAAAACCCCAACCAAACAAACAAATCTCGTATGTATTCTTGATGTCGCCTTACATCGAGGACATGGCACATTTTCCCGATCTATTCCTTGAAAGAAAGAATTTACTAAAACATAAGCCGTTTTTCCGAAAGAGCATTGTTTTATTCTGATTCAATATACAACACACATTTATATATATCGGATAAAAACATATATACAACAAACAAATTGAACACTTGAAGGTTGTTCTTTTTTTTAACTTTTTTTTTTTTTACAAAGAATCTGTCATTTACTTTTCACAACGATGTTGCATCCGTAATTTGCACATTGTATCACATAATACATTACTTTTATTTCACATGCATAGATAGCCTTTTCTAGAGTTTCGCTCTGTCACCGCAACATTTTTTTTTGTTTTTCTTAAAACATCTATATACAAATCTCTACATGTTTAACCTCATGTTAAATCCATGAAACAATACATATATTATACAAAGTCATATAAGTAAACAAAAGAAACATGCAATCTATAAATACTTAGCACGCATCAGACAAGCACACACTTATGAAACAATATGCGTTGACCTCATACTATCGCGACACAACGTTTTGATTTTTCGTTTTAATTTTTGGGGGATCTAGAGAAAAACAATTCGTCATATATTTTTTTTTTTTTTAGAGAATGAAAACTTAGTTTTCCCAGAGGATAATTTTTCGCTCAGTCCTACAATTAACTGTTACCTTGGACTCGAGATCCGATATTATAGAGACCTTAACCAATCACCGAAGACTATACCGCAAAACTGATTTTGACTTTAACCAATCGAGAACTGATATTCCACTCTCCGCCTTGATTGTGACCAACGCAGTCGACTACCTTCAACTCCGGTTTGAATGTTGTCTTTGTTACTTCGTACATCTGCGCACTCAATGATGTGTTATGGCTCATTTCAAGTCAGCGATTGACATATAATAACATAGTTAAGGCCGTTTGATAGGTTCTATACGGCGTTCTGTAGACCGTAGACGTCATATAATTATAGACTTTGGTTAATATGACTACTGCCTGTTACTTCACATAGCTGCTTATAGACCGCCTCAGAAGGCCGTAACGACATGTGTATACATAGCCTGTCATTCTTGAGCGGATCGTCTTGTTAATCGTAATAGATTACCGCTTCTATATGAGATCGTAAAGACCTTTCCTCGGCGTCTAAATACAGTGATACTGAGCCGCATTATATATCTTCACGTATTTATCCGTTTATTACTTCAGCTTAATCGGAAATATATCTTAATTTAGTTTACAATTTCCCCGGTCACCTGGTGTTTGTGAAGTTTACAGGTATATTTATCTTACACCATAAACATTTTAATTAATATACATCTGTGTGTAAGTGTGATTGTGTTTTAGAAATATATATATACAACAATAACATTATATTCTACATTCAAAACTGAAAATGAAACATCAAACTATAATCTATACACGAATTTAATACTGTAGTGGTAAATGCACAGGAAATCACCTGGTTTAGATGTTACCTGAATAAAACACACACTGGTACAGGTAACGTACAATATGTCATGTACATTATCACAAATAATACAATGGACGGAAAAAAGATAAAATAGTTTAAAAATGTAAAAGACAACACACACAAAACAATAATTATAATAAACTCATGGAAAAGACACGAATATATTGTCTGCCTAAGCGATTCGAAATGTCAAAGCTACAATGGGTTCTACAGGTGTGAGCGCTAAGCGTAGTTATATAGCCTAACGAGTAATGGATACTACTAAAATAAACGTTTTGGTTCTTCACCATAGTCTTATTAATGAACATCGCAATATAGCCTCGTGCTTAGGAAACCTGGAAAATAATCTTCCCATATTTACTACACTGTGTACCTCTATCATAAACATTGCTATTTATCGTGTTTAAAGAAACATTTTGACGACACGCTTAAACCCTTGGGAGGCTAACAGTGTTTTGCTCAATAAGTAAAATAAATAAATATAATTGGTCGTTTCTTTGCTACATAAAAACAACTTTCTCGACTCACAAAATAAACCCAAATACATATTTTTGTGGACGGAAATTACGAATATCAAATCAAATATACAAGTTTTTGTTGGGGAGAGCAACAGCGAAAACGGTCATAACGTTAGCACTAGTATTCTTCGAACGAAAAGTCTGTTTTAGTACGGACTGGAACGTAAGACGCATGGTAAAACCTAGATGTGTAACTTCCGACGAGGGAGTTTTGGGGAGAACAAATTGAGAAAATTAATATAATAAAATTATGTTTTCGAAAGTAAACCGCAGACATTTTATACCACAAGACCAGATTAATATCGCGTGTCTAGGAATGGAAGATCGCTTCGTGTAGGATACATTTCTCCCGTAATATCTTGGTTAGGATTTTCAATGCAGAGTACAACTTAGGAACGAGGGGCGTTTCCGATACCTAGCACGGTTTTATAGGAACCCATTCCGTATTTCCCAACTGAAAAAAAAAAACAAAACATAAAATTAAAGAGGTTTACCGATTATTTGATCTTAAAAGATAAGACTATATCTATAATACATGTATAATGTAAGGGGGGAGGATATACGGGTTCCAATATTGACGAAAATATTTACTTAACATGAAAAATAAACGAACTCCTCTTAACAATGTCCCGGGTTCGAATCCAGGTGACGGCAAACAAATTTGTCTCCCTTTATGTATTCAATATATTACAAGGGGAAGGGTATTGGACCAAGGTCTTTGAAGAAAAGATAATGACTGAGATATCATACGAGATATAATATTTTCTAGCAGTATGAAGTTTAGACTCAGGTCTATTGTTGTACAAAGTGGTAGGCCTGTGGGTTGGGTCGATGACTGGAGGGAGCTTCATTTTCATTATCAGAATAATGGGGCAAAACGAAGCCGATCGATTTTGACGTCCTTCGTTCGCACCTTGTGTTTAACATGCCTTGTGTTTGTTTTTTAGCCAGGGGAGTGCATGGCGTCTAGCAGAGCTCAATTCGTATACCTATGACCTGGCTCGCCTGCATGTGAGTGAAATGACCTTAAGTACAGCGTAAAACCTCAGTCAAACAGATAAAAGAGATACAGTACTGTTATCAGTGTTCCCTTAGAGTAGCAATAATACACACTAGATGGTAATGTTGTCATTACCATTGAGGCCTACATTCATTCTGCCAACATTTCCTCTCAAACCCACTTCAACTCATGGTGGTAAACGGATTCTTTTAAAAAAGGCTAAACATAGACCTATGAGTACAAAATAATCCCATTGAAAAAACTGTTGTATTATAAACGTGCGTTTGTTAATGAGAGTGATCTGCCCTTGGCAAGCGGGCTCTCGTAAGAGTAAGGATGGATGGTCTTGGAGATTCAATTAAATACAGTTTAAAAAGTTTTTATCGTGCTTCTTTTCGGCTACCGGGATGAAACCGTGATTTTGCTTTTATAACAACAAGAATATTTGTATAACTTACATGACGTTGGTTTGGGCCTGTCAATCAACCAGTACTGGAAACCAGCGCGTGCTCTCTCGTTAAAAGATGTTTTAGTGGCCTCCCGGTCCAGACGTCTGATTGGCTGAGCAGTATTATTTCCCGGCATCCTTAGATCTTCTACAAGCATGTGCTCGAATGAGGGCGATTCTAGATTATAAACATGAAATTTCGTTTATAACATACAACACAAATACGTTATACAAAGAAGCGGAACGACCCACAATGCATTATAGCATTGATCACATTTTATATTAACGCCATTCCTTTGTCCTTGTAGTTGTAACAACCCAATGGAATTGCCAAACAGAGGGGGCGGGGAGGGGGGCCCTTCCAGTTTCCCCACGTTCACGTGAAAACATGCATAGGCCTACATGCTATTTAATTAGTAATAATATCATCTATCTTCAGAACTGTGGTTTAAATTAATTTGTGGACATGAATAATCTATAAAAGCCTGTTAAATTGGGGGAGCATTATCTACTCACGAGATGCTCTGATCGGGGCGAATGTACCAGCTTGTTGTCCTGAATTGTCGATTACCTGTAACAACAACAACAATACAAATTACGCCATTATTATTATTATTATTTATAAAACTAACTGCATTCATATATTTAAAGCAGTGTGTTCATGCTGCATAGCCTCTCAGTTCATTATACCTCCCTGGAGATTGTCTGAGAACAGATGTTTTACGAAAACGGGCATAGTGTCAATTACGTACTTTTCCCCAATCCTGCATGATCATTGGCTATATAAAAATCCTTTCTTGACTGACGAAAGAGTCGCCATTGTTCGAAGATTTACAGAACCTAATTTATTTTTAACCATACATCCAATTATACTTAAGTAACATAAAAAAACCTTTGCTGGATAATCCCAGACACCAGTCTGATTTATTAAGTTCAGCATCACATCATCCGCAAAGCTGAAAATCACCATCTTTCCAAAGTGTACTCATAAAGCCAGTTGCAGATACTAACCCCCGTATATGATATTTGATAGTTGTTGAAACTTGCTCTTACACTGTCGCTCTTCTATCTTGAAATTTCAAAAGATACCGAATATCGAGGGTGAGTGCCTGTCAGTCACTTCCATTAAACATGCCTCATAAAAGTGCCGACAGCCAGGTGATTGTGTATTATTTCTGCCTGAGAGATGACTGGTTTATAAATGCAAATATTTGTAAATGTCATACCTTGTTCGATAGGACAATAGTTCAAGATAGATTTTCAGGGATTTCAGTATTGAGCCTCTTCTCACTGTGTTCATAGTGAGTTTTGAAGGTATCCATTTTCTATCATATCTGGCTTTGAAACGCAGATGGCCATGGTATAAAATGAGTGATTTCAAAACACCCTAAACATTATATTTCTTTCAAGATATGCCCACTCTAAATATATATCTATATAAAGACCAATTAGTTTTCAAGCACCTTTTCTAAAATGACTGCATAAAAATAATAGATCTATTTTTCTTGATTCTCAAACTTAATTAACTCACCTGTGCCCTTCGTTTAGCCCAATGGTCGGTACTGCTGGGGCGATATTGACCGACGTCGTAACGAGACCAGCAACTCAACCTGAAAATTGGAGACATTGTGGCCAATATTAATATATCATATCAGATTGACAACGTGCCAGAAGCTGAACGTGTACTGGGCCATAAGTCTAGTTAACGGACTTCCGACTGGGCCAACTCGTATGCTGAGCTATAGAATATACAATGCCTGGTCTTCCAAAAACAATTAGAATGCATCGGAGCCATACAGCATAGTGTTACTGATTAATTCGGTGTGGTTTTGACGTTTGTAAAATTAGTACGCCCCCTGAAATTGTCAAATATGCTGGCGGATTTCCGCGTCTACAGACATAAATTATATGTATTGACTGACGTATTGATTGGTTTATTCAAAATGTGTACGTAACCCAGCAGATACTATATAAGCAGTACTTTTTCTTAATGAATATGTTAACAAAATTAAAATGAAAAATTGATCCCTATGAAAATTTTCTGGAGATGGGGGGGAGGGGGGCACGTTATTTCTTCTTGTAGACTTTGCATTGCTTGTGTCAGTAAGCTTATTTCGCTTAAGTGTCGTAAAGCACCGTTCCTCGTTGGATTATGCTAGCGACCTTATAAAACTGGTTTCAATATGAATAGACAGATCTTGGTTGCCAAATGTACCTTTGGAGTTACGTTCGCGTTCTGTCTGTGATGGAACTCAATTTCAAACTTTGACAATCACGCAGTTTGAGGCTAAATTCAAATTCTTTTTTTTTTTTTCAAATCGGAGCAGTGATATAAACCAGTATATGGACCAACCCTGTCATAAACTGTTCGTGTGGCAAATAATGGTCTATTTCATTATGATACCTTCGAGAAAAAAATACTGGTTTCTGGTGCATTATTTACATTTTACCGGGGGTTAAGTTTAAACTGAACCTGCCGCACACAAGGCTTTGTTTCTTGCATTAACATGACACCTATAACCTCGTTTAGAACCAATATGGGCACACGCACGCATCAACAATAACACCTGCATCGTTCCAGGTGCACCATTGACTCTACTTACCTGTTCGTTATCAAATAATCATGTTCTGCACGTGAGTATTGGTATACAGGTAAATTCCTTAACTAGATGTCTTACCAGTATATGCAAGAGACCTAATCACAAGCGCTCAGGTTAGTACCTATTGCACAGGTGAGGCCTGTAATTAATACTAAGACGTTAATGAGCATAACTCGCCTGGCACCAGCTTTATACCAGGGCTGTCACGACAACTCACGCGCACACCAATAATGCCTCGAAATTTGACAGGCCTTACCTGGCCATAAATAAATGTATACCCCCTTAAAGGTGTCTCAGGTATTTACCCTCGATCAATAAGACTATTGGTATTGCTTGTGTGATATCTTACGAGTAAAACAAGCATAACCGGAATCAAACAGTCCCCAATATACCAAAATATTATTTTCCTAAATAATGAAAAATATTTTTATGTTTGTTTAAAAATTTAGTTTTATATCATGATGTTCGTTGATTAGGTTGCATATTAAATAAATTTATTCACTTTACCCTCCGTCAGGTATGGCTTCATCTATGAAGGTTTAAACATTTTGTAAAAGGTTATATATTTTTTTTCCACAGAAGAGATTGCATTTTAATATGTATTTAATTTTTTAGATCTAAAATGGGAGAATTTACGGTAAAGACTTAATAGGGATATTATAGTGCTGAGAGATGTGGGTTTTTTAGGGCAACGTGCACTGCACTTACTGACATCTACAATAGTCTGGTATAGCGTAATTTAATCTATGTCTATAACATTTGATTCGGAATCTGTGCAATAAATCTGTCAAACATGAGGTTATTATGCAATGGCAGGTAGGTAGCTAACACGATGCCAATATAATCGAACACACGATGACAAGCTACATGGGGCCTGGGCGATGATCAATCAATATTAAATGATCTAGGACTAAAGAGACATAAATCCGTTATAAAAAGTTGATGAACAATACATCATTCATCAACTATACGATCAACTACTGCTATCTGTGGTGTTTTATAACCCCATGCAGAGGTGGGGGTGTAGTGGAAATATTTTGTCTGAATTTTCGGAGTAAAGGTGCCCGTGAGGAAGAGGGGGGCAGAGGGGAGGGGGGAATTATTTTACCTAGCCCTGAACGATAAAAGCAGTATATCTGATGCGAAGATCCTCCTTGAGCAGCGGCTATATGTCTTAAAGACGCCGTTCCATAAATACACTATAGCCGCTGATAAAGCATAATGCATTGATTCACTTATGAAGCAATATATCTGATGTCACAAGATAAGACAATCTCAAGAGGCAAAGTTAATTGAAGACAGAATTTAAGTGTTATAGAGTTTGAGTTCATTTAAGTGTTTTTTCCAATTTACCTAAATCATTCGCGTTTATCTGTCCAGGCAGATTTTTTAAACTTTTCAAAAAACAATTTTTTTTATTTTTTTTTTTATTTAGCTTTAGAATACTTTGGCTTTTTTCTCATTCTATAACGTTAAAAAACGTTCTATAACGTAAAACCACAACCGAACAAACATTCTGACGGTTGTGTACACTTTCCATGGAACATGTCCAAGCTTGTAGTTTTTGTTAAAGACCTACTTCGATACGCCTTTTAGCCACTATCTATAACTAATGACATGGATAACGTGGCAAAAGTTATTCTTATTAAACCACTGGTGACAGAATGAGTAATTTCAATCCGCGGCCAGTGAGTCGGCTATATTATTAAATTGTCCAAAGTCTTTGATTTCTGACTGCCGTTACTGATTTTCACTTTATATGCTCCCTATGTAATCCGACACTGATTAAACACCGTATATGCTGAATACGAATTGAAAACACATTCAACCGGTGCATGATTAATTGTTTTCCGCCTGTATACTGAATTAAAATAACCTTTTACAAGGAGATTTAATCGCTTATAGTCTGAATTGAAATCCCATACCTGTTTTAATTTCTCCCAATTCGCTACGGAACAGTGTTTGGTGATAACGTATGCATTTTATTGTAAACTTGTTAAACACCAGCTGGTAAGGATGTGACCGAGCATGTATTGACCGAAACTCCTGTGGATTCGTTGCCAACTTAAAATTCAACCATATACAGGCAAATTGAACTGATATGCCTTTGTTCACCTCACCGGTTTTCTAAAAGGGTCCAACTATATATACGATTTACCAAGGTATTAAGGACGATCAAACTTATACATTGATTAAGTTTACTCAGCTGAAGTCCGGTGGCTGATTGTCAGTTTAATGGGTTATGGGCACCACCCTCAACACCACTGGCAAGAAACAGAGTCAATACAGACAAGCAAAGGATGCAATCGTATTTTCTATAGTGGACGAGACTAAGACAACTCTCGTACGCTATGCCAGGCCATCGCGCATTAATTTCCCCCAATATTTGGGCGACCTATCAGCCACAGTCCAGCAAATAAAAGAAGTGCAAAACAAGATGGCCCGGGTGTATTTTAGAGTCAAAGTCTCAACGTAGGAAGTAGAATTGATTATATTTTAGAATGCATGTTGATTGTTACCCAGGCTTTAATGCTATTAATTTAACCATGCAGACAATGGATCTGGATTGAAACTCTATATGCCAAGGTCTATATGTTAACCTTAAAGTTTAGTTTGTTCTTTGGGCCACACAAATTAGTGATTTAAACTACATATAACATATCCTCATTTGTTGTTTTTATTGGTATTATTCTGCAATGAATTTGACATCAGGATCTTTTTTTAATCGCTTCTGTACATTACGGTCTGATTCTTTTAATAGCTTTATTAGAGTTCAGAATGGGACAGATATTAATAGGCTGTCTGCATTTGTGTTAATGATGGGTAGATGAATTGGTGTAAGCCTACACAAATCTATAGTTTTTGTTGGGTTTTTTTTGTTGAAATTTAATTTCTGAGGCTATATTCAAAAGGCTGTTTTATTGTTGCAAATGAAGATATAACATCAATTCCTGAGTCCCAGCATCTCTTGAATCGATGACTACGGAAAACACATCACACTTTTTAATAGTTTTTTTTTTTTTTTGAGGCTATATTCAAAAGGCCATTTTATTGTTGCAAATGAAGATATAACATCAATTCCTGCGTGCCAGCATCTCCTGAATCGGTTACTGCGGAAAACAAAATCACACGTAATTTGCAACTACTCATCTACAAGTTTGTTCGAGTGGAGGTTTACACAGTACTAAGCCCTATTTTACTCACATGACTTAAGAGTAATATATCAATAGAACCTGACATCTAAAATACCATACATAATGTGTAGTTTAACTTCTATTGAATGAGTAAATGTCACCATAAATACTTTTCTGAAGCGGCTTCGCTAAACAAATTATTGAAATAATAACAACGAATAACAAATACTTTGTACATTTTGGCAATCAAGCCTGCGGAAAATTCTTATTCCATTTTCATGATATGCACATATCTCTGAAAGCTTGATTGCCAAAATGGTACAAGTTATTTGTTATTATTTCAATAGATGTCACCAGTGTCAACCCATGACAGCCGTATTGCAGATTAGCCAAATGGATTTAATTTGGAAAGTCTGATGTTCTTTCATGCAATACATTAAAAACTGGATCCTACATTTATCAGAATTGCTTTGCTTATCATACCATATTGACGTATATGTACCGTACACACTTTGTCAACGAGTAGTTTGTTCTATAGGAGCAACTACAAGGTCATACCTATCCAGGTGCAAGTCCATGTAGTCTCGCTCTTCTACCTGGTCAACATTATCACTGTAGGTCAAAGGAGAATCCAGTTGTGTTGTACAAGCGCTCCCTGGCGGTAATCATATTCAACACTGTGAGACTATCCAGTTATGTTGTTACTAACTCTGAATGCCGAGCGGAGAAAATCAGCCTGGATAAATCAGTTAGCCCAATGTAAGAAGAAGAAGTCCTATAATAATATGCATGATTAATTTGGTAGCTCATATACCTGATGGTTGACAGACGGAGTAGGATTAGTAAAAGCGAATTCAAACTTGTCATAAATTCTTTTCATCGTCCAAGAAATATAAATATACTTGCCAATTCAATTCTTGCCAAAATAAATCAAATGATTACTCCCATTGAAGAAAAATGGTTAATTTTCATATCTAGGAAATAATACTCCAACTTTGATTACTTTGATCCAGTTTCTTTTGCAAATAACTTTGGATTGTTTGTTTGTTTGTTTGGTGTTTAACATCGTACTCAAGGGTATTTTCTTATATGAGGACGGATTTTCACACTGTACACAGCCTTGTTACGGTGGAACACCTAGAGAAAACGTCGTAAAAACCATCCTGTGATTGCCGGAGCCACAATATGTGACTTCCTCATATACTTTATGGTTGGCAGGCGGAATTGATCCAGCGAACAGTAAATCGAAGCAGGTTCAGTTTAGGAAGCACACTCACTACCACTAAGCTATGGCTGCGGGCAAATAACTTTGGGAGATAACTTTATCTTACATGGACATTTTTTGGTAAAAATCTAAATGAAAGTAATAACACAAACTAGTTCTTTGCCGTTAATATTTACATTTTATACATATATACAAAATAATTTAAATAATTATACATATTTGCAACAACAACAAAAAATACTGCAATGGTGTCCAAACATCTGTTCACAGAGATGTTTCAGTAAGAGTAAAAATATTGTGAAGGATAAAATCAGTTGAAATGTAGAACAATGTAGAATCCAGGTAGGACTGACTCTGTATCACTTGTAAAGCAAACAGAATTTTGTAACCATTTGTTTACAGAGCCAATAAATTTATCACCAATAATAGTTTGCAGCCATTTTCTTCTTCTCTCTAAATGTCATTATGACGATCATACTTTGAAAAGGCCTGTAATACCCTATAACTTCTGTAAGTTGTGATTTTGGGACAGCCACAGAAATAACATATAAGACCCCCTGTAGTAAAGCCTATTTCTCTGTCCCAACTTCTAGAAGTTATACAGTAATCTTATTGAAGATCATGGTGTCATTATTATGGCATTGTCCATGCTTCAACCTCTGCAGGGATATCCATGTTTGCCACACTGACTAGAGTCAGGCATTTCCACTTAGACTTATGCTGATCAGATATTAAAAGTTTGTCTGGTTTGTTTGTCGTACATGTATTTAAAACATTATGGTATGGGAAATGGTCAACTCAAAAAAACAACATTTGATATGCCTTGGTGTCCGGTCTTAATTGCGAGAATCAAAATTCATGGCTGATTTTTATCAGATTGTGTCTACTATTAGTCTGCTGGAGTCATATGGTCACTGGCTGATTTAGATCAATACAACATGGTTGTCTCATAATTGCAGAGTTTATTTTTTTAGAAACGCCCGTCAGGAGTCTGCCATTGGGTTATTCTCCAGACATAAGCATCCACAACCAGCAGGACAGACTTGATGTGAGCGGAACCACTCGAGCATGTGTAGAGTGTGGCCACCATGACCACATGATAAACAGAAATTAGAGGCACCTGAAAAGAGGATCAACAAATAAAGGATTTACAGAATAGTTAATAATAATAATGATTCTTTATATCAGACAGGAAATGTCCATAAAAATATGAGGATCAATTACAGTCCACCTTTATTATCAATACTCTTCCCATATACATGTTGGGAAAAGTTTAATAAGTACATAAACATGGATTCCTCCTATCTTAATTTTGACAAAAAATATCTCTCCACATATTTGTTTTTTTAATTGGGTCATTTTACTGTAAGACTCAAATCGGATACTTTGCACACCTCTGGCAGATTGTCTGTTTGATTGGGGTTTAACGTCGTACTCAAGGGTATTTACATCATCATACCAAGGCCTTAGGCAAAGAGGTGTCCGTCTGTCCAAACGGACACCCTGAATTATACAATTGCAACGTTTGGACACCCTGTTTAAAGAAAATTGAACATGAAGGAGATAGGAAAACAACCATTTTGGACACCATACTGATTTCTGGCTAAGCTCTGGGTCATTCTCAAGGTTATTTCACTTATATGAAGACAGATCACATCTCTGCCACTGGGGGAAGCCATGTTTTAAACTTTATCCCAATATATATAGGGATATAGATCAATTAAAATCGATGAATCATTTCATGATCGAGATAAACTCCCAGACACAAGTTTCTAATAAACCTTAATCTTGAGTCATATTATGGGTAACCAACAGACATCTCAAGATAAGGTAATGCAATATAAATAGGTTTTCCATGTCTTGTTGTTAAACTACCTTCAGATACATGTTAAATTGAGGTTTAACCATGTAGTATGATGTCTAAGTCAAACAGGTGAAAGAAAGTACCTTGGCCGGCTACCTGTGCAATTTATTCATCAACAAATCTGGTTTCCTTTACCTGTAACACATTCCTTAGAGCACAAGGGAACAGGAAGTGACCATCCCCACTTTTTCATAATGAATAAAAATGGTATCATCCACATAAAAATAAGAGGTACGGTACATTAAATTTGAACTGAACTTTTTTGCTTAGGATCTGTCCAGTAACTCACCTCTGACACCAGTATGACAGACGCTACATCTAAATGCTGCCAGCTTGCAGGAGACGCATTGAGCACCACGTACTTCACGACCACAATAGTGACAAAATACACCAAACTCTAAAACAAAGTCATACATTCTGCTAAAGTGTACATCCTTTGATGGGGGTTTTATGCTGAGCTTTAGGGTTTGTTTGTTTGTTTGTTTGATTGGTGTTGAACGTCATACTCAAGGGTATTTCACTTATATGACGACGGACAAAAATACAGAACATCACAAACAAATCTGCTTTCCATTACCCTTTAGCTCTGCAAACACCAGGGCAACAGAAAGCAACCTCTTTTCTCACCTCTTACGTTCGACCGAGGCAGCCGAGGGAGTATTCTTCAGGGCCATGGCCCACCCGCTCCCTCACAGGGCCAAACTGACCGTCGCTAGAGGACTGCTGTATGATACATCAACGTCATATAAATGATATACACTCAGTCAAACAACAATTAATCAATCAATCAATTCGTTTGATGTTTTTCAGAAAGAGAATTACTGGATTCGCTGCCATTCCATACACAGTGCCCATCAGAGGAATCGGAACTTGTTAAATTTCTTTATACAAACTATTTAAAAAAGGTGAGTGGAAATTTTATATGTTTATATCATTTTATATGTCAACTGCATCAGCATGAAATGACAGCGTAAAATCACCTTAAGTATGATGCTTCATGAAATTAACACTTTCACAAGCCTGCTCGGATTTGAAACACAATCGGACCAGATTCTTCAATTACACGTACATGTATGCAAGGTTTGCAAGTTAATTCTGTGAAGTATTACTCCAAACTGGATAATAAAAATATTTTTTTTGTAAATTAAGGTTTTTGTATAGTTGACCACAAATTGACAGCAGATTCATACATGTATGTGATGTGTGGAGAGTTGTTATACATCACATGGCAAACAGAGCCCACGGTTGCCCTGGTGCTCTCAGAGCAAGATCAAACGGTTGTATTTGGGATGTCTGTGTATTCGTCCTCGGATTTTCCAGCCTTTGTCCTATCTTGTCTTTGATTGTTGCCAGTGGTGTCGAGGGTGACTGCTTTAACCCATTGAGCTGGCACACCATCATGACACGTGGGATTTAAATAGCCTAAAGTGTGCGGTATTACTGGATAAATCAGACAATCACATGCACAAGAAGCTGTCGTCAAACTTTGAAAGTAATTCTATTTTGGCCATGATGTGCTGATTTATCTCGAGATTTCAGTCTCTTGAAAACATTGCCAAAGCCAGTGAACTCACATCAGGTGAAACTAAGGACAATAGAAAATAATTAAACTTTATAATTATTATATTTTATTGATAGTAAATTTGTGGTTTTTGTCTTCTTCAGTCACATGCAGCCTGTGCTGTACTGATGTTACGGGTGGACGCCATTTGTTGCTTTGGACACAGTCATGGTTTTGTTATTATCGTAGAAAAGAAATCATATTTTTAGTCCACCATCATCTGATGGTGGGCTTTTCTGATCACTCTCATCCGTGGTCCGTCCGTCCATTAGTCCGTCCGTCCCTCCGTCCGTCCGTCTGTCTGTCCGTCCGTCCGTCCGTCCGTCCGTCCGTCCGTCCGTCCGTCCGTCCGTCCGTCTGTCCGTCCGTCCGTCTGTCTGTTCCTCTCATAACAATTCTTGTTATCACTATATCTCAGGAGCTGCTGCTCCA
>JARFOD010000002.1:265651-278625 GCA_031763545.1 Mopalia muscosa | reverse complement strand
GAAAAAAAAAAACAAAAAAAAAAACCCTACCTACCGACCCTATTTTTTTCAACGATGTAATGGGAAACAGACTATTTATTCCACTTGGCCTAAATGCACTTATTGTACTCTCAGGTGATCAGCTTACACAATCTAACTTGATCAATTGGTCACACTTCATTCACACTTGTTTGCATTTGACATTTTAGAAGTACATACACATGCATTTTTTTCTTCTTTAAAAAATGACTATTTTAATGTGCGCAATTCTACAAGGGCATTTCTGAATAATTTACAGCTAGTCATATTTGTAGTAAAACACTGTTTTATAATATTTAACTTCCCTCATGTTTATAAGGGAGACAATATATAACACCGTTGTTGTTGTTGAGATTGTGGTTTTCAGGCCGCTTCCCATACATGGGATTTCACGGCCCATATATAACACCATTACAGAGTCACATATTTAAAGGTATTCTCCAGTCATTTGGTATTTACTTTTTATACAGTGACTGAGTGTGTAATTATACAGTGTGTAAGTATTTTAAATTCATGATGCATATAAGGTTGACTGATTGATTACATAAGGAGATTGGGATGCATTAAATTGATGGAGACTGCAGTCCAATACGAAAGGAAATTGCAATGAATTGACATAACATGATCCATATAGTACAAGGCTCCAGACAATTTTATTTCACAAGGGGTATTTCCCCCTAATTTTTCAGAACATGGGATTATTTACCCCAATTTTTATATGTAGGTATACGGTAATTCACATGTATTACACGATGTATCCTCTATTATACATTATACAAGATAACTTTTGTATTGGATGCCACAGTATCGTTTTAATTCTTTGTTGTGAAGGATCTTAGAATTTTTTTTTAACTTATTGTTTTACTTTTCATTTGGGGTAGGGGGGATGATCTCAAGTGGCTACAATTTTGGCTAAAAAAATTATCTGGATGAGCTGGCCATGAATTGTGAAGCATAATGACCACTTTAAACATCATACTTTTGATTTTTGACTAAGCCTCTGTACCCAGTTTCTTAACAAGAGAAGCTAAATGACCACTTTAGACATCATACTTTATGGATTTCTGGCCATACCCCTGCACCCACCCACTTCAAAAGTGAAGCAAAATTACCATTTTGGACACCACTGTTATAATTCTGGTTAAGCCCCTGTTTTAAGAAATTCTAACATGCAAGAGATAGGGAAACTGAAAAATCATGATGGCAAGTACGATGATTCCAATTGAACATATTGCCTAGGAAGTTAGGAACAAATTCAGTATTTTCCTCTACCAGTCATCAATGGAATCTAGTTTTCTTGCTATAACTTGAGATTTTTTTGCATAAAATATAAGCAATTTTGGTTCACATTTGTGAATGTGTTTATTCAATTGTTTAAGCGATGTGAATCTATGCATTAAATGCAGTTTTGTTGCTTGAGCCATGAGCACTAGCATCTACAAATGGACTAGAAATGTCGGTTGGAGCTGTCAGAATGAAAAACTGACACTAGCAACTAAAGCCAGACAAACACATGCACCTTTGCAGACAACTCCAGCATTCGTAATTTTCAAAACTAGTTATAATAATGCCAAATGGCATAGCAGAACCATAACCAGTCGTACCCACACAATCCTTACCTGAAGAGAACTCACAATCTCCACTTTGTTAAAAAATATGAATGAAGCCAATGCTGAGAGCATATTCTCCTCAAAGACTGAGGGGGTGGGAAGTATGACATCATGAATGTACTGCACTCTGTAAGTCTGATGAATCTTTGTAAGGAGGTCCTGGTTTAAGATAGGTATGACCTCTTTAAAACGTTTGCTATTTCGTATATAGTCTCGGTGTTTGGCTGGTTGAGGTAAACTCGGGTCGTATTCCAATACACCCACAACATCAAATATCATGTCCTCCCCAAACATTATTTCAAACAGTGCATTTTTGTTTAATAGGAACATGCTTTTGAAAATATCGTACAAATGATGTAAACCTTCCATATTTTCTAGGTCCTCACAAATATGAAACAAGTCTAGCAGCTTTTTGATATAGCCCTCTTTTTCAATGGCACTTGATAATTTTTCACGCCTGATGGGTGACGGCAGCACACTGCTGTAAAGTTCTGAAATTTCCTCTAATTTACTCAGTTCACAAGCTGGTAGTTCAATAGGAGGGGCTGTGTCTGGTAACTCATCAAACTGTTCATCACCAGATTCTAAAACGTCCTCCTGTGTGATTTCTACTGATGGATCTTTACCTTGCTCCTGGAAAATGATAAGAAAATACATTTAGATGACATGATGATTTGCATGTATATACTTTTGCCTTTTTGTTTTTATTTTTATGTAGGAAGTGTTATTATTTTATGTGTGGGAAGTGTGATATGAGGATAGCAAAATGATAGAATTTTCAATTTTTCCTACTAGACCCTCATGAGGTAAGTCACATTCATTTATTAATATTATATAAGAGTATTCAATTATGTTTCACTTGTATGCCAGAGCTCAGTTTCGTTAAATAATTAGTAAATATTACTACACTGAACCCAAAACAGCAGATTAAATTTACATCAAAACTGTTAACATGGCATGATATTGTCTAATAATCAAATCAATTTGATGTTTTCAGCATGCTTCTACCGAATTTAGTTTTTAACTTGCAAAACCATATTAGAGAACTGTCTACAGTTAACTTATTTTACTCAAGTCTTTATTTCCTATTTATGTGGCCTGCACATACAATGCATGTTTTGCTTCAACTATAAATACAATACCTGACATATTTTCTCCCAAATTTCCTCACATCCAGCCTTCTCTTGAAAACTCAATGCAAGGTCATAATTGTCTGCCTCTGACCAAACAATAAGTGTTTCCTTCACAACAAAGAAGTTAAAATTACACATGTAATACATTCACACTATCGCCTGTTGGGGAACATTTTTTTTAAACTGAGCATAAATATCCAACAATTACCTAATGGTCATTTCTCAGTTAACTTACCATATAACTTCTAGCAGTTGGGACAGAGAAATAGGCTTTACCGCAAGGGGTCTTACATGTTATTTCTGTGGTCTGTCACAAAATTAGTGTGTCCCAACTTATAGAAGTTGTAGGGTATGTTTGCAAGGTGTGGGGTTTTAGCATTGTACTCAATGGTATTTCACTTATATGACACAGGATTATCCACTTGTCAAGTTACTCTACCTCACCAAAATAGGTAAACTTAAATGTCAGCTGGGGTTATCAGAGATTTAAAAGGTTTGTTTGATTGGGGTTTAACATCGTACTCCAGTGTATTTCATTTATATAACAGATTGTCCATTTTACACTTCACCTAGCCTTATTACGGTGGAAAACCGAGAGGAACCAGTCGGATATGTAAATATTTAATAACTGATCAACAATTAATGGTAAGGGGATGGGAATCCTGGACCTGCTGGCTACTGCTAAATTTGTTTGTTTGATTGGTGATTAACGTCATACTCAAGGGTATTTCACTTATATGACGACAGATTGTCCACTTCACCTAGGCTTAATACGATGGAAAACTGGGAGGAAACTCGTAAAAACCACCCCCGCAATTCTGCTAAATTTGATTCCAAAATAGCAATTAATAGTAAATAGTAAATTGAATCCAAAGACAGTCCTTTTTTCTTAACTAATATGAGTTATTTTTATAAACAATTAAATTGTTTGTGTAGAAAGTGAAATACTCAAAATAGGTTGAATGAGTTAAAACATTAAATAAGATGATTATTGCTGATCATAATAAAAGATATAATACTTGTCAAAGATTTTTTTTATTTTAATTTTTCAGATTTTTTTCATTTTGCTGCTGCATTGTTACAGTATCATGTAGTACCTGTTGTTTTTGATATGCTGTGTCCGGTTGAATTCTAGACTCCAATAAACTTGAACCTGCAAAAAAAAAGTGACACTTACATTCAATTACGTTTAGCTACATTTCTAAATAATTTGAAAATTGAACCCATATTATAAATTTCTTCTTCTGTTTCACATTGTACTAATTTTAATGCAAATCATACTAGCCACTCGAGCTAGCTCTTAAAATTGTGCACTAGCCCCGGGGTAATTTGCACTAGCCATTGGCTAGCACGGGCTAGTGTTAAAATCGAACCCTGTTATAATTTTTTTTTCCTTCATCATTTTGTTCATCTGTGTTCTGCTGTATATCTTTGCACAGTACTTATTGCCAAGTAGCACATGAATAACGTAATGCATACTGCAATTGATGTCTGTTTTATGAGTGTTGTGATAAAGTGCAGTCTATGTTGACACTTCACAGTAAGAGTAAATATGACACTATGCGCATTATTGTTGTAGTGATGACAAATTTGTTCAAATATGAAGTGTCAAACTTTTACATTGAAAATGGCTTTTTGTCATTTAAATACAGCAGGCATTGATTGAACTATTGTAGATTGATCAAACTACATAGTTTGTTCAAAGGACTCTCCAGATGTGTTAACCAAATACTGGTGTCCTTAGCACAACAGTTAGGCTTATTAGTGTTTACTTATGTAAACATGCAGCTTTATTCATGAAATTTTTCTATCACCAACTCCAATTATTACAAGAACAGTTTCAAAGACTTAGTAAAGTTATGTGTTTTATTGTTTGTATCTTTGATTGGTGTTTAACGTGATACTCAAGGGTATTTGACTTATAATACGGATTGTCCACTTCACTCTGTACACAGCCTTATTATGGTGAAAAACTGGGAGAAAACCTTGTAATAACCACCCTAGCAATCGTCGGAGCCACAATATGTGACTCACTCATATACTGTATTTTATCAAGACAATGCTATCTTTTAAATGATTGCTTGTTTGGGGATTAAAACCATATTTAAGACAATTTTACTCACATCTTAACCAAGATGCTTAGACGATCCCAAATATTATGCTACTTTGCACCAATTTTTGTAAAAATAATACAGATATGGGTAGGGGCAAACGTAAATAAGAACACCATATTTAAGATTATTTTACTCACATCTTAACCAAGATGCTTAGACGTCCCAAATATAATGCTACTTGGCACCAATTTTTGTAAAAATAATACAGATAGGGGTAGGGGCAAACGTAAATAAGAATTTGTTAAAAAAATAAAAAAGTAAAGCAGTGATTGGATGATTTAAGCGTGGTAAATGAGAATACACACACACTCAATATTTCATTTTTAACATCAATGAACTAGAGCTTGGTAGGCTCCTGTTGGACATTTTCCTCTTTTAGAACCACTAAAAATGTATTGTAACCAAGTGGTTGTGTATGAGCTCCATGTTTGCAATTGGCTATATGGATCGGAATGGATGAACTTCTGAACTGCTTGACCTACATTCTAATTGAAAGTCACTACACAGGTTCGTTAGTAATACAATAAAACAAACCGAAATCAGATAGAATTGTCCATGGAGTCAAATCGATTTCGGACGAGATGCCGACACTCACCATCAGTTTCCGATCGAACCAACAATGACATTCCCTCCAATCTCTCCACGTACGCCGAAGAAACATGTCCTGTTCCTCGATCATCCCACTGTCGTTCTTCATTTAACATGTAAAGTTTCACCCTTCTTCTTGTGTCTGCCATTTTTATTGCTTCCGATCACACCGTTGTGTATCTGTGGTGTTTTTGTCGTACTCAATGTACTCGTACATTCGGATGCAGTGGTGATCTAAAAGGGGTAAAAACCCCTCCGTAAAAATGATAACAACACTGCATGAGACCTGCAAAAAATATTCAGACAGACAATCAATAATTTACAGTAATCAAAGGTAACGAAAACAAATAATAGAAAGTCCTTCTGTTTCGAACAAAGTCTCATCAAACAATTCCTCACCCTAATTTGACTAATTCAAATGTTTTAAGGTGCTACTGACAAACACATATCCCCCAACTCGCCGCCATATTGAATGGCTAATACTCATTCTGTGGGGATTCCTCTACGCTTGCAGGGTTTCCCGCCGGAAACTTCAAAAAGAATGGATGGATCGTCTAGATAATAAATTTTAATGAATCATTATGATAGAAAAAGAAGCTAAAATATCTATAGTGGAGACAAAATGGTAATTAAACAAAAATGAAGGTCTTTCTTAATTTTTACAAAACTATTTTCAATTAAACTTGTTGAATAAGCATAGTGACAATGTTGTAGTGTAGTATCAAACATGTGCGTAGACTGTTGGTCGGATCTAAAATAAAGAGTTAAAATTGAATTTCATGAGCTTAATGATATAAAAAGCAAACGTTTGTCTTCTGTCAGAGAAAAATATGTCAGAAGAAGACAAAAATTAATCTGTTTTTTTTTTGCACAACATATGTGATTAATATTTTGTATAAAGGCCGGTTAAAGGGAAATAACTCTCGAAACAATTTTTTTTTATACTTTGTGTTCGTCTCCCTTGGTCTTTATTGTCATCATCTTGTATGCCATATACTATGGCTAAACAAACTTCATTTTGGAGCAGCACTAAAAGAAAATGGTTAACTTGTTTCCTTTTTTAATGTGGCTGTATTTATAGATACATTTCACTTCATTTCGCGTCTGCGTTGTGAACAGTATCCAATATCTAAGATAAATGTGTGGGTCTCGTTTTGCTATCAATAATAATATTCTGTCCTTGTCTCTCTACGGTCACTGGTACCATCGCCATGAAATCGCAAGAAGAAGATCATAAATAGTCCTTCGGAATGTAGTGAGGTCATATGACAGCGAATTGAATTTGATATTGTCAGCCTGCTACGATAATTGCCTAACTCATTTTTACAACTTAAAATTCAACCTAACTCACTCATGTGACAAAGGCAGATATGTACTGTCGTGTTTATATGAGCTTTGTGATTGGTCAATGGCTTGAGCAATTTTGTAGCATACATTGTGCTATGGGTAATGACTTGGGCCAAAAAATTAATTTTTTCAAAATAATGAGTTAGGCAATTATCGTAGCAGGCTGACGATACGTAGCGCTTCGAGCCTCAGGTGCAATTTTTTTTATTTTGCCAATCTTAATAATTATTGTATAGGGTGCAACTCAAATCACGACGAACGACAACCAATATTCCATATATATAATTCCATGAATTTCGCTTGTAGACCAAATAAGTAACCCAAGCGGATTTTCTTTTGAATCGAGATATTAAGCGCTTGCTCTAATGCTCTAATGCTCATGTTATAAGACCGGGGCCAGTTGCAACAGGGGCAAATTGCAACAGTGGGGATATTTTTGATACTAGATGGCCAATCCGTTTTAAGCTTACCCTTTAGCTAAGCCTTCGTTTGGTCCTACTTTCTACCATCATAGTGACAGTTTTTTGAAATTTTTTGTAAATTATCATTATCTAGGTAGCCTGCATTTACTGCTGGCGATTCGGTGCCTAACTCTGAGGGCCGTGGGTTCGATTCCAGGACGGGTTTCAACCTACAAAATTTTCTGAACAGGTATATGTTCTAACTAAGAAAGTGTTATTCCAAAATAACGAAAATACTGTTAATCTTCACTTTCTAAAAGACACAAAAATTATTTAAAGCGATATTTGTTTCAAACAAATTTTACATGCACTACAATTATTGATTTTAGAAGAGCAACAAGTAAACTGCTCATTACTGAAAAGATTGCTCATTGGCATTCTCGGTTTTATTGTTAATTGTTCCAAAAAAGCTGTAGTACTAAATGACAAAAGACACTATATTTTCTCCATTGAAACTGTTTCCATTCTAAAGAAAATTGGATTTAGATACAGCTTTTCAGAGTACACCGATTTCGATGCCATATTGCTTTTGTGTTTCATTTCGTTTCATTCCCCTTGAGATACATTTTTACTGTGTTATCTCATGTTTCGCCCTGAATTGATGTCCATAGGTCCTTGGAGAATGAAACTGTGTACCATTGATGGGCGTGCGCCAAGTCCGCTCACAACACACACACGAGACCGCTATCCCAATGTTCGTGCCTCTGTGGAATCAGCGTTACAGAGAATAGCCAATGGGAATGGGCGAGCTAGAGTTTATGAATATAATGGAAGTGATTGTTGTGTAAAATATAGAGGGAAGTGAGAAGTGTGCTAATATTCCTCTCACAACTTCACTTTGTCACCGTGACAGCCGGCCGGATTAAACACCTAAACGACAGCCTTCTGCATGGTCTCATTTGTTATCGCCGTTCATATGTCGCCCAACTTCTGTATAGTGCAATGTTTGATATCTCGCCTTCAGATATCCTCTTCAATAACTTCATGTGGAAAAGGACTTGACTTTAGATCGGCAGTGATAAAAACAACGCTGTTCAGTAGGGAGGGTTATTTGACCTGGAACGTGAAAGGGCGTTCCCTCACTTCTTATTTTATGTCTTGTTTTACAAAAAGAAAAATGGTCTCAGTTGCCCCACTGCTTAGACAATTCAACTGGTTGACGTGGTATGGAACTTATCTGCCAGGAACTATACGGGCGTCAAATCAGAGTTAATGCTATTTCTTGTAACAGTTGTACGTAAAAAAAATCGTTCAACACTTAAAACAGTGTCATTATATGCTGACTGTTTATATTAAAACGTCCTGACATGAGATTCGTCATAATGACCAAATGACCATTTTATTGCCGGTCACCCTCTCTCCTTTGTGAGACTCGGGTCTTAAACAAATCATTAAACAAGACTTGACAAGGTTTTAGCCTGGAAGGGGAGATGGGATAGTATCGGGTTTGCAATCATTGGAATCAGGTCGTGTCGTTCAAGGTTGTCCAGTTGATTGATAACGTCTCCTGTAAGTAGGAAATATAGCGGCAACCGAGGTGGTCGGGGTTGACAAAAAAAAACAAAAAAACAACGGCAAATCGCCAGAAGGTTTAGGGGCAATTACATTCCATAAAAGCATCAGGGAAATAAAAGACCACGGACAGAGGTCGCCAAATTGAAGTGTTAAATAAGGAACATTTTGAAATAAGCAAGTGTCAATTGTAAATTGTGAAGTATGAATAGGCTAACAACTAGTCTTTGTCATATAAAGCAATTCTTAATAACAATTTAAAAAATCTTTTTTCTAATTTCTTTGTTTTCTAAAGAAACGAATGTAGTTAGTAAGAAAAGTTCGTATAAGTTTATATGCCTTTTCATTAGATAAGGATTAGAAATTCATAGTCTATTATTTGATTAAGTTACCAGTGAATTGACGGATGAAAATAATTATGAGTAGACTGCAGAGAGTGAGAAGGCCATCAAAGATCTCAGAAGAGTTAACTGGTTATTATCAAAACGTCTGGTAACCAAGTTTAATCTAGAGTCAGTGACACTCTAGTGTTTTTTTTTTAATAATAACTGCTTAGTTGCAACCACTTATCATCCATGCCCCAAACTGAGGGAAACCTGCAGGAACCTCTCACAAAGACCACGCCAGTCTTTACAGCTGCCATCGTGTGGTAAAAGCAAACATAAATACCAATCGCTCGGTTAATCTGCACTATGCTCGCTTTGTAAAGAATGCAGCGTGAAGCCTCTCAATTCCCCAGTGGTGGACAGATCAACGTTGTTAGGGAAACTGAAGAACAAGTCATCAGTCACGGGATGCCTAATGTATTAAAAACCAGTCAGCGGAAATCCCGGCGTAAACAGGCTTCCTCACTACAGCTAGGCGGCCCATTAGCTTCAACATAGTGAATAATTGAAAGGTTTATCTTTCAACATATTTAATTATTTCAGCTGAATGATTAAAATTTTCTCCCGCTGGGTAGGCAAAAACCACCTAACAACTAGGAAAGTTGCTGAAAATAAAGGCAAGGTAAACCACCGCCAAGATGGACAACGACCACTCGAAATTAGCTCTGTTGTTATTCGTGGTCTTGTTGTTGTTGTATTATAGTCTGTTAACTACAAGGGACAGACTCGTGTGACAGACTAGTACAGACTAGACAAGCCTGATTTATGGCTAGATTTAAATTGATTGACTGAGTGGTGGAAAAATGGTGATAGAAACAAGAGGGAAGAGCATTGAGACTGTTTCCATGCTGTATCTTTTCAACAACAGATAGGACAAATTAAAATATGTAGAGGAAATAGTTTAAGACGATTGGACTGATGATCTTCACATATCGCTAATGGCCATCGAGTACTCAGCAGCTATTATATTGCGACCTAGACTTCCATAGATTTAATAGGACGTCCTTATCTATAGTTTTGCCATGACACACATCGCCTTCCGAAATGTCAATACCGTCTGTGGCTTAGCTATTGTTGTCACTGGCTACATTTACAGACTAAATACTGTACATTAGTTTATTGTGTCAACACATATTCGTAGTTTTAATTACAATCAGTTATTAATAACCTTTTTGTTATATAAAATAAACTCTTGTTACACAGAAAAAACAATATCGTAACATCTTAAGTACGATTGTAAGGAATGTTCCTCCAATAAAAAAAAAACAAGCAGAATATCATATATAAAATGAATAGGAGGGGCAATTTGTCTCCAAGGAAGAGATTAATCCTAAAGGTTTTGGAAGAAGCCTACACAGGTGAATATTATGTACAGACAAGACAGAGATATCCTCGGATGCGGTTTATTTTGCCACATGCTATGTTCGAATAGCGTGTGAGGATGTCTTGTCTTTTCTTTTACATTCCAATCATTGCCTAGAGGAGACCGAAACAGATTTGTTTGATTGATGTTTATCGCCGTATCGACCGACAAAAGAGATCATGCTATTAATGGTAATAATAAAACTAGCAACTAAACAGATTTGTGATCTATATCTATACCACCGATAAAACATAATCATTAAGTCGTTCAAAAAATAGGAACAATAGATCATTGCCCTGAAATTATTTGAAATCGGTTTAAAAGACACCATAGCGAGTTTACAAGATATGAAACCACCGTGGCGAGTTCAGTTACAAGATTTGCAAGACACCACAGCGAGTTTACCGATTACAAGACTCGAAACACACAAAAGCGAGTTTAAAAGACTTGAAAAACACCAAAGTGAGTTTAAAGATTTGAAAAACACCATAGTGAGTTTAAAAGACTTGAAAAACACC
This sequence comes from Mopalia muscosa, assembly GCA_031763545.1. NCBI lineage: Eukaryota > Metazoa > Mollusca > Polyplacophora > Chitonida > Mopaliidae > Mopalia > Mopalia muscosa. Next base: position 267,575 of record JARFOD010000002.1, on the reverse strand, counting down.
ATAGTGAGTTTACAAGATTTGAAGTACACCATAGAGAGTTAACAAGATTTGAAAGACGAGTTTACAAGATTTGAAAGACACCAAAGTGAGTTTACAATATTTGAAGTACATCATAGCGAGTTTACAAGATTTAGGGGACACCATAGAGAGTTAACACATTTGAAAGACACCAAAATGAGTTTACAAGATTTGAAAGACATCCTAGAGAATTTAAAAGATTTGAAGGACACGATAGAGAGTTAACAAGATTTGTCATGATGATTTCAAGACCTGTACCATTTAGGTTTGAAACTAATATTGCTGTTTGGCCAGTAAGGTAATTATGATTCAAACATTCTAAAGTGTGCTTTGATTACCTAACGGGTTTTCAATTAAATATTTTATTTCAGCATCAACTTTTCTCAATGGAAGTATACGACTATAGTAGTCAAATATTAATGTAGTTTTCTATTCCAAACCTTAAGACTTTACAGCGTGACTGATTGTGTAATATTTTGATTTAGACAAGTCCTCCCCTTATTTCTTACTGGGAATCCGATAAAGATGGTTCTTATCACACTGAACGGAATTCTCCTCAATTATCTTGGGATGGACAAGAGCTGTTATATCCCAGGTACAGCTGAATAGGTGTCTATAAATCTTATAGCTCTGTGGGATCAATATTTAGTGTAGAAAACTCTGTGATATAACAAATACCGTTCAGAACTGTCAGTTTAATAAGAGAGTACCTTCTGTAACACAGACTGAATATCTGAGTAATGTTATCGTCAACACCGACCTCTCTATTCCACCATTATAGAACAAAGCTGTAACTAAGAAAACCGATTATATCTCAGCTTTTATTCACTATATTAATGAATTAAGCCTTGTATTCTCATTATTTTATAGTTAAAAAACCTTTGTGATTACTTGTCTTGGTGTAAACTATCAGACAGGGGCCAGTAACATTAGAGTTCCCTGATTACTGTCATCAGATATATGTCTGCAGCCCGTCAACCACAGACACGCGGTCACTCGGCGAGGCCAGACAGTCCCCAGAGTCTCAAAAATCCATTAGTAGATTGGCAACAAGAAAACATGTCCCTGAATCCTCCGGGACCAAACTTCAAGAACATCAACAGCAATCCCGTCTCTGAAATTAAGATTATTATTTCTTTAAAAATGGCCAAAAAAATTATCCTCTATTGTAAGCAGCCATGGGCAACACAATATTAAGAGTGTTTTCTTTAAGGCCATTTGCTGCACGTTTCTTGACGTAGAATCCATAATAATTCAAAACCGAGAATTGTCGACCTTAAGACAATGCTATTTCATCAGTGCAGAGTGGTACAATGAATGTATTTCAGACTGTTATAAATAATCTTAGCCATGTGTCACATGAACTGCGTGACAGACAGAATCATTGTGACACAGCTGCTAGTGGAGGTAACAAACTCATCTAATCTCACAGGACACGACAGGCCATGTTTATTATCAATATAACTAATTACACTATATATTCGCCTGTGTATTACAGGCATATAAATATATCCAGTCTAGTTTAACCGCTGCGTAGAGCTTAAACAGCCGCTGTTCTGTTGGCTGGTCGAGCTATGATCTTTGTCAAAACACACACACGGTGCTTTTTGTGTAACTGTATTAAGTCGGACTAGAGTCATGTGATAGATTTCACGAAGAATGAAATCAATTAATGGAAGGTACAAAGGCTTCTGGATAAATACTTAGGTTTTAGACCATTTATAATTAAACCATGTTACTGTACCAATTAGTAATGTGACTAGTGCTTCTCTAATCAAATCCATTCCTCCCGGTCAGATAGATCTATGATCTATGTCAGGTGAAATAATATATCTTTTGATTGTAGAAACAGAAACTTTTGCTTGCTGCATATGTAGATATATTTTCATATGACGGCGTGCCCGCT
>JARFOD010000002.1:247847-258644 GCA_031763545.1 Mopalia muscosa | reverse complement strand
ACGTTAATAAATCAGTGCATATATACCATCATAGATCAGAGTTCTGTATCTATAGTGACGTTAATAAATCAGTGCATATATACCATCATAGATCAGAGTTCTGTATCTATAGTGACGTTAATAAATCAGTGCATATATACCATCATAGATCAGAGTTCTGTATCTATAGTGACGTTAATAAATCAGTGCATGTATACCATCATAGATCAGAGTTCTGTATCTATAGTGACGTTAATAAATCAGTGCATATATACCATCATAGATCAGTTCTGTATCTCTAATAGTCAGTGCATAAGCAGCATACCATGCATGTAGCCTTACATGGCGTCTTACCATTATCATTTTTCTAATATGGTCATTTCATATGGCCGTTTAATACCAATACCATAAAGACATGCCATAAATGTTCAGTAGGAACGAAGGAACTTCGCTGCACTGCTTTCAATCAAGTCATAAAATAAATACTTCTAGGCAGCTCTCAGCCTCCAAATTATAATATTCATAGGGCATGTCTTTATGGCAGAGATACCCGGCATATAAAATGGCCGCAAGATAATGGGGAAGGTAAGATGCATTTTAAGGTTACAATTCATGTAACCTTGTTTAGAGACACTGAGTTCGAGTCCTGATAACTGTCATTTAAAGTTTTGCATTTACCAGCTATAATGTGTTCAATTAGTACTGTCCAATTATTTTTTAAACCCTGAACTTGCGGACACATTTCATATGCTGAGCAGCTGAACCAAACTTGAAGCTCCATTTTAAAACACACAAAATGGGCATATCAACCTCAAATACGTTCTTTTGCAAACTGACAGTTTTACATATAACTTACCGGTTAAGTACATAACGACATATAAATGGCATAAAAAAAATTATTAATAATAATAATGTGGAAGGTGGGACATTTTTAAGAAATAAGAAAGAAACATTTGCAGCTTTTTATATATACTTAAGCTATATATAGTTTAATCAATAAAGTTGTTACTTTTAAAATAACAATAATATTTACATAATTAGGCAAGTTACAGTGTGAAGTAGACAATCCGTCGTCATATAAGTGCAATAGCCTTCATTGCAACATAAAACCTTAATAAAACAAACAAGCTCCTGTGGACAAGTACATGATAGATTGTCTCATTGAAGAGTAATACTTATTGAATCAGCCTTTTGCCATAGTGTGTACATGTAAAACATAAGTCATTGCAACGTTGCTCTGAAAATTAAGAGCACACAGAAACAATATGGGTTTCTTATTTGCTTGTGCCGTTTTTATTAGCCCTCTTGCTAAGGGTAGTTTGTTTGAAGAGTAGCAATGCTGTCTTTGCTTAGCACTGGAGGAAAATTAACTTTCAAACATTATGCAAACGCTTCACATCTTGGTTGTATTAGTATCAATTATTGTTGGAATACAGTCTAGCATCATATAAGTGAAAAACCCTTTAGCACAGCTTGAAACACAAATCAATCTATCAATCATTTGCATTATACATGTACACATTTTCTATTGCTTCTTTTACTATATTTCTCTGAAACCGTGAATGTCTTATAAATTGAAAATAAATTTTTATACCATTGGTGTTTAGGGTGGTTGTTGTCTCCTATGTGTTGGTATTACTTCATATGAGTGATAACAAATACTACATGTATATACACCTCAAATCAAACAAAAAAAATTGCTAAAAATACCTGTTCTTCATATAATTTGACATCGGCTTCTTGGTTTCAGGTATTTAACTCCTGGGAACATGGGAGAATCAGGAGGGACAAATAAAATGGAGTTTGAAAACGAAGACCATGAGAGTTCTTTGTTAACGGAGATGAAACATCTGTATGATAATAATCTACTGACAGATATCACATTAAAGGTTGAGCAACTAGAATTCTGCTGCCATAGGAACATGCTAGCTGCCACCAGTCCCTATTTCAAAGCCATGTTTACAACCAGTCTAAATGATAGTAAACAGGACTGTATTAACTTGTATGAGGTTGACGCCTGGTCGGTCAAACAGGTCATTGAGTACACATACACAGGCAAGTTAGAAATCACTCAACATAATGCTCAGAATCTTCTTGCTGCGGCCTCTTTGTTTCAGATTTCACCAATCCATCAGGCCTGTGCTAAATTCATGGAGACTCAGCTGGACGCTCATAACTGTATTGGTATCCATATGTTTGCTCATGCACATAGCTGTGATGAACTGTACCAAAAAGCTGTGGAATATATCGAGAAGAATTTCTTTGATGTATGTCATACAGATGAGTTTCTTGGACTTTCACCTGAACGTTTAGCGGAAATTATATCCTCAGATGAACTTAATGTGGAATGTGAAGAAGTTGTCTTTGAGGCTATTTTGAGATGGGTTAAGCACAAGGAGACGGAGAGACAGAAATATTTAGGAGAGCTCCTTCCACACCTTAGATTATGTTTGCTGAATATAAAGTATATCAATGATAGCATTCGCCAGAACAAACTAATTAGACGCTGCCCCAAGTGTGTTAAACTACTTAAAAATCTAGAAGACTTTGAGAAGAATCCCGATCATTATAAAGGAGAGCATAAGTTTAACGTATCGTTACGATCTGGAATGATTAAACCTGAACACTGCCTTCTATTTATTGGTGGAGTAGATCAACATAGACCATCCATTAACTGTTACAACCCTCTCACTCGGGAGACATTTTTCATGGCCGATTTTCCAGAGATTGAGAATCGTAATGGCTATTACAGTGTGGAGGACCCAGCTTGTGTTGTCACAGAGGATAACCTCATTTTTGTAGCAGGGGGTAATTATTTATACCGTGATAACTGGGGTGAGACACCGTCAGACGAGGAATCCATCGAGGAGTTTGATGAAGAGGATGTGGTGAGGAAGGACTTTTATCAGTATGACAATGACCACAATACCTGGGTTCGCAGAGCTCCAATGTTATTTCCTAAATCTAACTTTACACTAGCTTATGCAGATCAGAAAATTTATTGTTTTGGAGGTCTCACTGTTAATCAGCATCCTACAGAACTTATAGAATGTTATGACATTATTAAGAATCGATGGAACTATGTTGGTATGATGCCAACCACTCTGGTAGACTTAACTTCTGTCACACATAGCGGGAAAATCTATGTGCTTGGAGGGCGTACTGGTGTGGGTGCTCATAACGTTGTCATGCGCTACGATCCTAAGAAAACTGAATGGACACCACTGGCAGGAATGCCTACCCCCAGGTTTAAATTTGGGAGCTGTGTAGTGGGGGATGAAATTTATGTAGCGGGTGGTCAAATCTATTCTCATTCATCACATACCATTAACAGAGAAGCTCTCAAATCTGTTGAAATTTATAACATCGAGGAAAATCAGTGGCGACAAGGCCCTGAGCTAAGCGAGGATATGTATAACTGTGGGTTATCGCTGATAAATGGTAATTTGTATGCTTGTGGTACGACAGAATATCAGCGATCACCATTCCGTATATATCGTTACAACACTGTCTGTAGACTAGATATGGTTAAGAACAGATGGGACCAACTGGAATCAGATCTCTGTGACATCCATGACTTTAGCTGTGTTGCAGCTCGGCTCAACACACGCAAACTCTCCCAGGTTTTTAGGCCGGAAGTTGATACTTGATCTTGTAAAACAATTATGATGTAGATTTTCCGTCACCATGACAGTATAAAAGGACCATTTTAGCATACATTTTGTCCAAATCCAAATAGTGTGTTATGTACATCATTTCAGTAGCTCTTGAAAAGATATATAATTATATAATATATATATATGCATGTTGACTTAATGTTCAGTGGAAATAATGATCAATACATGTACTTAGGATAAGCTAACTTAATTAAACTGTATACACAACTATTAAGTTGTAACTGGTTAACCCTGATCTATTCTCCAACATTATAGGCTACTATCTATGTCAGTCCAAACAAATGGCTAATAATCAGGATAAATATGCACCAGCAGTACAGACTCACCATTTTTTTTTTACCACAATTGACAAGTGTAGATTTATTGCATTTAAATTCTGTTCAGGTGCACTGGTCTTGTTAAGTTCAGATTTCTTCTCAGAATTTGTACTGTTTTCCCCAAACATCGATCCTAATAAATACTATTACATGGATTGGACCAAACAAACATTACTGTGATGGTTCTATTTAGAAGAGTTATGTGATTTCAAGGATGTTACAATTATTGTAATTAGTTTAGCAGCTATAAGCTTACCTTTGTGCATGCCCATCGTTCATTGGTGATAGTCTATGACCCTACATGATAGTGTATGAATTGAAAGATTCTTAGAATACCTCAGGTCTAAATATCAATGATCCTGTTTCATAACAAATTTTCTAGATATGAACATGAATCTCACGTGCTCTCCAACTTGAAACCAATAAAATATTGAATAGACCAGCCATTATTTTTTTATCAGACTTATCACCATGATATATTTGCTCTCTGGACGTATCACAGACCAACCAGAAAAATATTAGTAGGTTTAGTAACTTTAACAGAACTGGGTTGTCTTCACTGTAGCCCAACTGGCCAGCAAGAACCCGGAATATTTGCTACTAAGACTCCAGCTGACTAACCAGGGGACAGAGGTCCAGGTGGTCAGCATTCACTCCTGGCAGTTCGGTGCCTCAACTCTGAGGGTCGTGGGTTTGATTCCTGGATGGCTTTCAACTAGAATTTGTCCATGCCAAGAAAGTGTTCTTTCAAATTCAAATTTACTGTTAATACTCACTTTTAAAATGACACAGATTGTTAATCATTTATTTCATGTTTGGGAGCTGTGTCACTCTACTATCAAAGGGGCAGTGAATCCTGAAAGTCGGCTACCTAGACTGCAGCAGTGCAGCTGACTCACCTTCTAGCTTTGTTGAAGGCCTAACTCCAGATGGGTTTCGACTAAAATCTGTTCAAACTGAGAAAGTGTTCTCCAAAATTTAAATGAAAAAAACTAAGAACCTAGGGGACAAATTACATCTCTCAGAATTAGGGTTAAAGCCTAATTCTTTTATGAAATATGTTTCATTGAAGACATTTTTAAACATAATTAGTGAATTTTTATTGTCAAAATAAATTTGTATTTGATATGTTATTACAAAGTAGCTTTACACTAATCTTATCTGTGCTTCTTTGCTTTTAAAAGTAATTTTAATGTTACAAAACTGAAAGTGCTTGTCAAATACGTTTTTATTGACTTTAAATTAATCATTTATATTTGATCATTAAATTGCCTTTTTATTGTGTGCCTTTAATGTATACATTTCTGCAAAAAATAATCATGTTTTATGTAGCTTTTAGTTTAGTAATCATTAACTTTCACATTGTCCTTTGATGGGAACACATGTTTTTCATGAGTTTTAACGATTTCCTTATTACTATACATGGAAATCTTACTAGTTACATATACAACAAATCTTGTGTATTATTTACCAAACAACGGTCGGCAGCCTTTGAGTTGAACTTAATAGACAAGCCTATGCTGGAACATCCCTCTATTATTTCAGTGTACTTAATAAATACACCAAATGTTATTGGATGCAAGACTACTTACCAAGAGTATGTACTGCTGACTGTAAACTGACTCCTATTTTGAATGCTATTCATTTTTTTAATACACTTTGTTGCAAAAAAGAAAAGATTATTGTCCTGTGTTTAATTTATTTTAGTATAATGTGAATCGGACGCCATTATTTATCATATATGCAAATTTCAAAGTGAAATAAAAAAATGACCTGCTCTAAAAATCAAGATTAGTGTCTGTATCGATACACAGCGATTTCTGTAAAACTGTTGGAGTTTTTATGATACTTGCTTTGGCATTCTCCGAGCTAATGAAGAGATCTGTTTGTGGTAAATTTGTGTCGCATATTCTTCTTGTCTTACCATTGTTTGTTACCACCACTTGCACTCTCTAAACATAGACAAGCTTATACTGAAGAAAGCTAACATGACCTTAAAGGTGACCAACATTTTTAGGCAATAGGCATGTATATGAAGTTAACTTTTGTCTTTGTTTCAAATAGCCATGATAACCTATATCTAATTAAATCTTGAACTTGTTTCAGATGTTTTCATTATGAGGTTTTATTTAAACATTTTTATAAATAAGGATATCAGAATGATGACAAAGTTTCTAAAATCATATGATCTTGACGCAAACCAGAAATTCAATGTGGTTACTAAAGTTGCTGACAATGATCATTGACAAGTCAACTAGTCCACCTTTGGCAATTGCTAGTGTGGTCTTGGCAAGGTTTGCTCCTGGTTTTCCAATCTATATAAGTAAGAGAGAATGAGAAAATGACAAGCGACTCATCATATTAGTGAAATGCTCTTTATCTACAGTGCAAAGTCATCAGGAAATCTCTTTTGAACCACCATGTGTTGGCTGGATGCCCTCCTGTCTGACTAACTTATAAATCAAAGATCCTCTGGGAGACTGTTAACCTGGTTGTTTCATTGGATTTGTAGAAATAGGGTTAAATGGACAGAAACAGCTTGTCTCAGTTTCCTAACACGAGGTCAGAGGGAGTGGAAATGTGTATTTTTATAGCAGTTTATAATGCTGAATCCATAAATGACATAGTTCTTTGTAATGCAGTGGTGTTATGTGATGTCAAAATATTATGTAAGACCCTGAGATCATTTTGTCGGGTTCAACATACTTTCTCAGGGTCAGTCAGGGATAATTAACCAATGGACTCTTGGGAAATTATAATAGCCTTGTTTAATTGGTAATTTATCTCTGGCTACGGGTCTGTGTGAACGAGTGAAGAGCCTTTCAATATATAAGGGGCAGTTGTCTGACTTTCTGGTGACATCACCTATCTAGAAATTGCAGCAGTGGGGGGTATTCACAATTTTTGTAATGTGTATATTCCTGCCATCCACCATGTCATACAGTTTTTGATAAAAAACTTAAAAGATTATTAAAAATATACTTGCTACTGCTTAATTGGGGGTTCCGATAAAGAGCCATAGATGTGTGAATTTATATACATGCGCATACTTTTGAGAGGAAACTCCTTCAATGTACCTGACACAGGTTTGAGTTGTCGGTCATTTTCCAGTATATCCATCATGGGACGCTGGCAACCTCAATGGGGATTTTTAAAGTGAACAATGAATCCATTATCATACAAGTGAAATACCTTTGAGTCCGCATTGAACCCCAAACAAACAAACAAACCATCTTGAAAGTCTTAACAATTATGTAATGTCTAATACAAACTATATATATTTATAAATAACGACACCAGTGTTAAAACCTGTATAAAAGCACTCTGTCCTGTTCGTTGAATATTCACCGGTGTGTTCAATCTGGGATATATGTATACTGTATCCCAGGTCCAAAACGCCAAACATATACTCTTGAGCAAATTAAAATAATATGCCAAGCATTTCATGTGACCCTCTCTGGATTTTGAAACAAATGGCCACCATGTTCCTCATTGGGGGATCATGTGATATGCTTTGGCAAGTAGATGCACTTTGAGCTGTCAATCACTTCCAGCTACCAATTGAAGCATCGCCCACCCCACCCTTACTCATGTTACTCCACCTCTCTGTCTTACAACTAGCTTCAATTTAGCGGAAATGTTGAGGCCATGAGAATTTTTGTTTGACTCTATTCCATATGCTAATGAGAGGCAGTTTCTAACTTGATGTCATCTGGGTAGTTCCTGCCGAATCTCAACCTTACCGCAGGAAGACTTTTTAAATCGATCAAAAGTTAGGTGGGTTCCGTGGAGAAATTATTGATTTTGACATGAAAATGGACGTTGAGTGATCATTTTATGGGTCGGTCTAAACCAAAAGTGTCTAAGGAAGAAAACGAGGTGGTGTATGCCGGGGTAAGGCCTAGCACAATGAATAGGGCTAATTCTTCCGTCTTAGGAATTAGCCCCATACATTGTGCTAGGTAAGGCTTTGCAATTTTGTTTATATATGAAAATAAAGTTCCGAATTATAGATCGTTCGGCTATTTCTATTGTTCAGGAAGATTCATGTAGCATAGCTAGAAAGGCTGAAGCTTTGCTAAGTATTTCGTTCTTAACTTCAAGAAATATTTAAGCAGTTTTATGAGTACAGGCCCTGATGACACAGGGACCTGTAGTATTTATTTTTAAAATTAGTATTAGATAATTAAGTATCGATATGTGTCCAACCTATCCCATTTATTTAATAATCCAGCTCTAAATTCACTATATCACTAGCTTTCAGGCCATATAAAATTATATTCATACAGAGTTACCTCCTCATTAAGTGTGACAAGATATATACGGCCGTTTTTTAAAGACAATAGGAATCAAGGAAGTTGACAAATGGGATTCATTTCAAGCATTTGACTCGAATGAATCAGTTATCCAAGTCATCTGCATTAATATTGAAAAGAAAGTGTATTGTTTAAAGAAATAATATGGAACGAAGAAAAATTAAGTCCCCTTCTTTCTGTTAAAACACAGCAGGTGCCGCTGCCATTGCGCATGTGAGCTGCAACAGACAACTTCTCAGCGTGCGCTGTCACCGAAACTGTGAAAGAATTTAGTTTAGGTCGGGTTGTTATACATTTCCTTCAATCAACATTGGGTCTAAGATGGCGAAAGTCCGCCGTATGACACACGCAGGCTCCTGGTATACAGATAATCGTAAGTCCAGATGATTGTTTCCTCGAACAATATCACTACTACTTACATGGTGCTGTGCATCTCGTCATTGTTTAGGTTAAAAGCTCTTTGAATGAATTTGATAAGCTACGCCCGTAGACGGACGTACTAATATAGTAAAAATAGTCCCGCGTGTAAACAGTTATATTTAGAAAAAACATTTTCTTTGTTTACTATAAATTAAAATTCAGTCTTTGAATAGAAAGTTAGTAATATTTTTATAAATGTACTTATCCAATATAAGCTTATATCTGATATATTTGACTAATTAGGCTAATTAAGTTCATTATATCTATCTTTTGGATAATTGACTATGTCTTTCAAGTTTTAATTTGTTAAAAAAAATTATTTTGTTCAACAACATTTTTCCCATTTATGTACTTGGTGGTTTGCCTGGTGCTTTCTATAAGCTTACTTAAGAGGAACAGGAAACCAATACGTTTGTGAAGTCTTTGTTTTGTCCTTTGTTTGTCCTGTGATGTTTTTTGTTTCTTGTCAGTGGTGTAGGGGGTGGTTTCCTTACCCATTGGACTGGGATGGTTGGATTGGGGTTTAGCACCATACTTAAGGTTATTTCACTCACATGCCGTGAGCGAGCACCGTAATAAGGCAAAATACCCTTGAGTACTGCCTTAGACCCCAATCTGAATCAACCAAACAAACAAATATATACAGTTGAGAGCAATTTCTTCACCCATTGGTCATGTGGAATAAGCTTACACGTTATAACTTCTTACATGTATATTATATAGCTGATTCTGAAGCTCTGACATGTAAGCTTAGTCATAGGTTTTGGTCTTCAAAAACCATTTGTGTTCAGGGATCAAAATTTGCACTGGTCCGTAGTCCTGAAACCGTTAAGACTAATTATTGTTCTCGGTGTACTGACCAGTCAATAAAACCTGCCACTGGTGCATAAGACCAGTCATTTCTCAGATTTGGTACACACTTTTAGCATTGCAGATCAGTCAAATACTTTTGGGGCAAGTATCTGTTGTAAACTACTGGTTCGTCTGACCAGTGTAACACTGGTTTTACATATGCTTTGATATGCAGTGTCTCTGGCGTCACCCTGCCATGCCATGACCTAACAACCATTCCGTCTTTGAAAATTAGGACCATAACAAAACCAACCAAAAGACCCTTAACAAGCTGACATCAGACATGTCAATAGTTTAGTTTTTTAAACTAAACTAGTTGGCCAAAGTTGAACTCAACCAAATTTTAACCACATTGCCTGTAGGTTAAATTTGTCTGATTTATGATTGTTACATGATGATACCAATATGTTAAACCCTTAAATGTCTGGAAAAGGTAGGCTAATTATGTTTAGTGTTGTATTTTCTTGATACTTTTTGTGTTGTTAGGTGACAACATCCATAGACTAGTGATTATAAGAGAGTGGGGAAAGCTCTTCTTAGAACACAAGTTGCCTCAAGCTTATATAAACCTATTTGAATTTATTATTTTTTTATTTAAGCAACAACATTAAACCACCTGTTAGAAGATTGGCTCTCCAAGGCCCCTGTTGTTCAAAGTCCTGCCAGGGCGATTATTGCTCCGTGAGTATATTCCTTAATCAAATAGCCCTCTGGCTAAGGGCAGTTTGTTTGAAGAGTAGCAATGCAAACTTTACTTCCCACTGGAGGGAAACAACTTTCCAAAAGTATGAAACACTTCAAATCTTGCTTGTGTTAGTGTCAATTATTGTTGAAATAAACTGCCATAATACAAGTTAAATAAGCAATGTATGGATCCTAATTCACAAAATAAAAGTCATTCTGAACAATTTTTTTACCACAGATTATTACACTAGTTTTTAATGAGTAGTATTTTTGTTTTTCAGCCATGCAGGTTATTCCTATTGTGGGGCTTGTGCGGGACATGCTTACAAACAAGTCGATACCAGTAATATGTAAGTAATGATGTATCCGGAATTTCTTCATCATTTTCACTAGAAATATTTACGGCCGTGGCCTAGTGCTTAGCGTGTTTGCTTACTTATCCTACTCCAATTTGTATGGCCCTGTGAGGGAGCGAGTAGGCCATGGCCCTGCAGAATACTCCCTCGGCTTCCTCGGTCGATCGTAAGAGGCGAGAAAAGAGGTTGCTTTCTG
>JARFOD010000002.1:229682-247747 GCA_031763545.1 Mopalia muscosa | reverse complement strand
ATACAGACACCACAAACAGATCGGCTTCCTGTTCCCCTTTAGCTCTGAGAGCACCAGGGCAACATAAAGCTCCCTCCAACCGCACGCCCTAAGCTCCGAGAGCAGCAGGGCGACAGGAAGCTCCCTGCAAAAAAAATATATACACTAAATATTCAAGCAAACAGGGCTATGGAATGAAAATAAGGAGACAATGTATCTTACATCTTTGTTAAGATAGGAGACGTAGGACTCTGTTTCGTTGAGCAGAGTGACGACACACTTTCCCCTGATATGTGTGGCAGGTAATGTCTCCACCTGTCTTGAGAGGAATAATTCTCGATGTTTTAACTGGTGCTTTTGTTGATCCTGGCTTTCTTCTTCTTTCTCTTCTTCAGCATCATCTTCAACTGTAAAAAAAAAAAGGAAATCATGATTTTCTGATCTACTCAATGTAAACTTTTAATTTTACCATCTTTCTCTTTATATTCACTATTACCTATGTTTAGGTAGAGTAGCTCAGAAGTTTTGTGCTTTAGTTAATATAAAACAAATTTGCTCATTATTAATTTCTTTATGGTTGGCTGACTGACTAAATCATTAAGGACAATGCCCAAAGTGTCGGAGAATCGCTATCAATTATTTTTTTAAAATCACTACTCACAATAAAAGTTGATATGTTCTCCAAAAGGCAAACATTGGTAGATATAACAAAAACTATTCATGGACTTGTAAACTCATTTCTCAATAGTGTAAAACAGCAAACATTCCACTGATGATGTTTTTCTAATAGTTAATCACACCAGCACAAGGAGGTTATGTTCTAGATAAACTCGTAGATACAGGTTTCTTAATAGATCTTAATCTCAATGTGTTATGGGTAACCTACACTACAGACATCTTAACAGAAGCAAATGTGACATAAATATGTAGTAGACAAGATATTTTAGGCAAAGGTTAAGAAAAGATCAACTTGCAAATTGGTATTTCAAAGAAATATATGTTAACCAAGGAATATGTCCTCTAAAGACGATAAGAGTTCTGATTGTCTGATACAGAGGGCAGATTCATCTGAACCAGTAGGTTATTTGGATTTAAGTGTCTAGTGTATGGAATAATGGGTCTTTGTGAGAGAGGAGCAAACATGTTACATGTACATGTAGGTATATGATTTGGATATTTCTGGATGAGGAGACTAGCAAACCAGGTACTAGGTTGGTCATATTGCTATATAAAAGCTAAGATGTCTTTCTTTAGGCAACCCTTTAGCTGGTTCCTGATTGAAACACAGATAATATATTTTTATTGTAAAGAAAATTTAGCTTGCCAATGCCTCCACTGTCCTCACACTCAGGACTATAATAAAATATATAGTATATAGAGAAAAAAATTGAATTAAAGCCCCCAGCAGGAACTCCAATGATGTGCGTAACACTTCACAAAATGTAGGGACTGATCTGTAGAGATGTACGGTAGATTGTTCGTTTGATTGATTGGTTTGATTGAATGGGGTTTACGGTCGTACTCAAGGGTATTTCACTTATATGACAACGTGCCAGGACAAATACAGGACGACAACAGCAGGCCGCAATGCAGACGCCACAAACAGATCAGCTTCCTATTCCCCTTTAGCTCTGAGAGTACCAGGGCAACATGAAGCACCCTCCAACCGCCTGCACTTATGGTAGAAGAATGTCTTGACCCCCCCCCCCCAGTATAATATGTGTGCGATGTAGACCAGGGCCATAAAGTGGTCCTTTGTTTTTTACTCTGTGGTATACCAGAAACAAGAGTAACAGATTAATGGCTATAAGTGATACAATTCTAAATATAATGATGTCCTCATGTATGTACAGTCTGTACAGTATCAGTATGGAGCCCAAAGCAATTTTCTGTCACTTTCGATTAATGTATACTATGAAATGACCATAATATCAAGAAGACCTACATATTCTAAAGATAGATGAACAAACAACAGCACGCTGCATGTTGGTTAAAGGATAATTAGAGCTTATGGAAATGTTGATACAAGTATCATAACTTGTTGATTTGTTTGTCTAATTGTTTTTAGGGCCAAAATCAAGAATTATTTTTATTGTCCACTTCTTCAAGAATTAAATCAGATGGAAAAGCAAGAGAAAAACCCATAAAACCCACATTATGTCTGTCTCCCTTGTAACCCTGAGGACGAACCAAACCTGTGAATGACCATCGACTGTTCGTTTGATTGGGGTTAACGCCATACTTAAGATTATGAGAGGTACACCAAGGCAAAATCAGTAATCCAACAAGCTAACCACGGAGACACAGCTGTGGGCCTCATAATGTATTGAATTGAGAATATAGACAGGGTTAGCTTACACATCCGGTCTTGGTACAGCAAGCTAGCACCTCATGACACTGTTACTTTATTCAGTACATTCACCACATTAAACACCCAATAATAAAGAATACATATAACCAGAATTTTGTCTCTGATTACCAGATGTCCCAGTCTCCCAATCTTAATTTAATATACAAGTCTATAAGCAACATTTGGTAAGATGTTTGCCTGTAGTTCTAATTCAGCTAAAAACAAATTTTAGTTCCTTTGTAGCCAAGAAATTAATTAATCATTATATATTCACAAGGATTGGAACTTTATTCAACATATATGTATGCGCAGCTTAATGAAAAATACAGTTGATATGTACTTTGCTAAAATGGGATTACCCCCCAGAAATTTTATATTGTTTGATTGATTGGGGTTTGCCAAACTTTAAGTTATTTCACTCATACGGTGGACAGCCAGCCCAATGGATCAAAGTTAATCACCATCAACACGACTGGCAACAAAGACCAGGCAATAACAGGACTCAATACATTGGCATCCCAAACAGATCAGCAATTTGCTGCCAATAGCTCTGAGAGAACCAGGGTAACAGGAGTTCCCTCCCAACTATCAGGTCCAAACTTGGAATTTTTTTTCAAAAAAGTCTTTTTTTAAGTCCAGTAGTGCCTACACTACTGTTATGGGACAGCAATTTATGCAGGAAAATCAGAGGCTGATCTGTAGTTCCGATCTTGACTAAAGTGAGAAAAAAGCTAGGTGAACTGTTTCGTGTATATTGCACATCTGCTCGGTGTACCTATGGCCAGACACTGTAATCCCAGATTTAATTCAAACCACATAGAAATAAATTTTCATTTCCTTCTTGTTTTTCAAAGATGAATGTGAAATGAGTATGAAAGTCAAATAAATGTTGTAAATGTTACTCTGTAAGTGTGTTACATGTAACTCTAACCAAGGCTCCATCCAGCATTTTACGTGCATCTGTACAAGTAATAAATAATCCCCAGATGGTTATTAACATTGTTGAATTCTCTTGTGAAACACAAACTGGGTAAACTGTAGTGCTTTAGTTAACACAGTGTGACACAGTCTTAAAAGACATCCATGACATGTCAATATCAGGAAAAAGTATGATCAATCACGACATGTATTGTTTAACTCTTTAACTTTGTAAGCATTTAAATTTAGATTGTTTTCTTTTTACAGCATTCATATATGTGAACGGACAAGTTGTATGTGTGTTCATTAAAAACTACATAAAGTTCATAATCAAGTGTATTTGACATGTACAAGTATTTTATGCATTGTACATAATCTCTGCTTTATAGCACAGTTCCATTAATCCATTTATATTGAGTATGTAATTTACCTTGGGCTAGGTGCACTGTGTCCCCTTAGCCATTTGCACTTCATCAGTCAATATTCTATTTTTAACCCTTGGCCTGTGCACATTTGTTATTTTGTGTATTCATGCCTTAGTTGAAAGTAGTTCCAGTGAAGGAGCATATATTAGGTCTTGCATGAATAATTAGCATTTCCCCTGAAGGCACAGCCGTGAAATTGGTGTAAATCTCCAATATGAGTCACAAGAGGGACAACAGTGATTGTGACTTCTCAAAAGAGGGGTGGGAAGAGTAAAGTTGAGTGTAAGGGGGAAGCATATGAGGGGGTCTGTGATAGCCTGGCTGCTACTCAGCACCAATAGGTGGGGGGAACACAATGCTGGTGCTGGACTCTAACAAACTTCAGCCAGCTCGGCCACAGAATGCAACTCGTGACCTACTTTAGAGGATTTCTATTCTGCAGGGCTTACCACTGCACTGGCGGGAATAAGAACATGTGCAAGGAAATAAAAAACATAAAGCAGTAGTAATGCGCAGCAACATATTATTAACAAAGGCATCAGACAAACCTGCTCCAGATTATCTTAACATATACCACTGACTAATGGAGCTTTATCTCCTCAATTAATCCACGTCATAAAGGCAATGTAACATTTACAATATCCCTCAGAAGTTATCAGCACTTTAATCATGATCATCTTAGAAACTATACCAAAATCAACTTATCACAAACTTCTAGTTCAACCCTAAAGTATAGGATATGACAGATTTCTTTTGTATTTATTTATAATAAATTTAACAATTTCACATTTTGCTGTACTACATGTAGTGCTCTGGTCTTTACACTGCAGGGAGATGTTTTCCAGCTTTCACAAACCCATTCACATTTTATGGTTGTGGTAGTGTCTATAAAAGTTGGAATACACCGACATCATAGACATATAATTGAAATAACCTTGAGTACCGCGTAAAACCTGAATCAATCAATTAAGCAACAAGACTATATACCCAAAGTAAAAGTATATCCAGGACTTCAAATCGCTCAAATGTTGTTTCAATTGCCGTTTCAACATCCGTTATATTTACTGATAAAGTAGCAGCTCTGTAAAACTACAGGTATATTCACAGGCTGACTGATTATAGTGTAGGCCTTTAACTATAACACCTCAACCCAGAACATACACAGATTTCATAGGGGTACAAGATTTTTGCTGGGAGTCGCACTTTTCAGCTGTTTAAGTCAACTTCCTATGTGGCGTGTAAATATTATACCCAGCCTTCCAACTGATGGTAAATCAAACTCCCTGTTTTCTCTCACACAAACCATTATAAGGTCAACAACACATAAGCTGAGCTACAATATCACCAGCTAATCAGTCTGAATGAAGGGGAGGGGATCGGACTGCTGCACTTCTTTAGTGGTTCGGCACTTTACAGATAAATAAAATTACTTCTCACTTTACTTTATATTTCATTTTCATAGAAAGTTGCCTTCTGTTTAGTGTTGAACCAGGTGATACTTTTTCTAATACATACATTTGTAGGAGTTCAATATATTCTTGTATTCAGGATTATTGAGACACATAGTGAAAAACAAACACTTTGTGAAGTCATCCACAATGATAAATATAAAACATAATGTTACACAACTAGACACTCTGCTTTAATTGCTGTTGACTTCTGATACTGAATTTGAAGCATTTAAAGGTTCCGTCATGCAAATTTGAACAAGCTGAGTAGCTAGAAGGTCCACCACTAGAGGCTTTTTTTGAAAATATATGCTCATAATCCCAGTCAAATCACCTTTTCCTACTTTTGTTCGAGAACTATTGTTTCCTTCAAAAAACCAAAGAGTAAAAGTTTGGTGCGATATGCAATGTCGGCCATATTTGTTGTGAAATACAACCACGTCTATAGTATTAACAAAAAAAACCCAAATCTGCAGTTGATATCTGAATTAGAGTGTTGGCCATTTTTGTTTGCGGAGATAAATGAAATGCAATCCCATCAGTTTCTTAACTAGAGGAAACTATTTTCAAAGTTTGAAATATATTAAAATTATGCAATGGCTGCCATTTTGTTTTGCAAAATTTATAGAAATGAATCCCAATATTTGTCTTAATGGGGGGAAGATACCATCAAAGTTTCAAGCTATTCGGTGAATATGTTCTCTAAATTATCATGTAGGGGCGAATATTAAAATATTATGCAATGGGGACCATATTGCTTTGTGCAATTTGATGAAATCTAATCCTATTCTATGTCTTAGTAGTAGGAAGCTGACTTTCATGTTTCAAGTTAATCTGTGAATTTGATCTAAAAATAATCATGTTCAGAACAAATAGGTGTGAA
This sequence comes from Mopalia muscosa, assembly GCA_031763545.1. NCBI lineage: Eukaryota > Metazoa > Mollusca > Polyplacophora > Chitonida > Mopaliidae > Mopalia > Mopalia muscosa. The sequence continues at coordinate 241,744 of JARFOD010000002.1, read as the reverse complement.
TATGGTAAAATAATGCATTGGGGGCCATATTGTTTTACGGAATTTGATGAAATTCAATCCCATCCATTGTCTTAATAAGATGAGACTTTATTTCAAGTTTCACATTAATTTGTTAATTTGTTACGGAGTTATAGTGTGCACAGCATATACAGTAATTTATATTGTAAAATAATGCAATGGTGGCCATCTTGTTTTCAGAACTTGGTGAAATTCAGTCTGATCCATTTTCTTAAAAGCAGGAAGCTATCTTCAAAGTTTAAAGTTAATCCGTGTATTTATCATGTTCCCAACACATTCAGGCATGAATATGCTAAAATTATGTAATAACGGCCATTTCATTAAACGCAATTTGGTGATACGCAATACCATCCGTCGTCTTAAAAAGTTTGAAGTTAATCGGTGAATTACCAAACTAGCATGTTCATAAACATTTGTGACGGACGGACGGAGGGATGGACGCGGTCTAGCATTTCTAAGTCCCCCCTACTATAGTAGTGGTGGACAAAAAGAGATATAATAAGTTTGTTTGTTTAAATGGGGCATAACATTGCACTTATGGTTATTTGAGTGCACATGACCGCAAGCCAGCCGCAAGGGTGAAGGAAACCACTATCAACACCACTGGAAACAAACAAAGACAAGACAGGACAAATACAGGACAATCAAAGGATGTAATATGAAAACATCACAAACAGATTGGCTTCATATTGCCTCTCATCACTGCATGTACAAAGACAATAGCAACCTCCCTCCAACCCCCCTAATAGGCAAGCGAAAACTCTTTACATATTAAACTAAAGTTAACTCTTGCAGCTTCTCACAGTGGTACATAATAATTCTACAAAGACTCATTGATTGATTGATTGATTGATTGGTGATCAGAGACACCATGCACAAGGGCATTTCTCTTATATGCTGGTGCATATTTCACACTAGCACCACCTTCAAATGTTAACTACAGCTATTTGGTTATGTTGAAGATCTCCACCAAAGACCGCCCCGCTAAAGCTACCTTTAACCACAGCTCTGCGAAGACCCACCATGTCTCCATAAGAACTGTGCTACAAATAAGAATGGTGTATTTTCCAGATAAACAAAATTATTAAATAGTCACCCTGAGCAGTTTGGTTGACCAAATGATTATGTGCCACTGCTCCCAAAAACTATAAATTGTTTGGTTGTTTGATTGGTGTTTTACGCAGTGCTTACGTGACGGAAGAGTATTCTGACAATAATTTACACTAGCACAACCAAGATATGAAGTATTTCCATAATGTTGGAAAGTTAATTTTTCTCCAGTGCTAAGGAAAGACAGTAGTGCTTATGCTGTTCAAACAAACTGCCCTTAGTCAAAGGGCCACTTATTAGGATTATCCATTTCAGATGGTTCCTTGATTTAATAAGATGGGAAACCTGGAAGAAACCTGATAAAACCCTGCTATTCCCACAGCCACAATATGTTTGCTTGATTGTTTGATTCTGGGGTTTAGCGGTGTATTTCACTTCTATAATAACGGATTGTCCGCTTCACACTCTTCCTTGCCGAATTACAGTGGACAACCTAGAGGAAACATCATAAAAAACCACCCGTAAGGCCTTACTATTGCCTAAGCCACGTCTTTGATTCCTGAAGTTGTAAGACATGACCGAGGGCTCCAAAACTATTACAACATTGATGGTGATATTATACCTGTATAGAGAGAGTATTGTCTTTAAGTTAGCTATTGCCATAGTATTCAGATAGAAGACATAGTACTAGCTATAAAAATACTTTGATCTCCTCTTTCATTCTTCCGATAACATAGGGGGCATAAGTTTGTTAAAATTGAGCCTAAATGTATTATAGTATATGAATTACAATGTTTGTTTGTTTGATTGGTGTTTAACGTCATACTCAAAGGTATTTCACTTACATGACGACGGACACAAATAAAGAACATCACAAACAAATCTGCTTCCTGTTTAACACTCTGGGAACACCAGGGCAACAGAAAGCAACCTCTTTTCTCGCCTCTTACGATCGACCGAGGAAGCCGAGGGAGTATTCTGCAGTGTTCAGATTTGTGTGGATGCGGATACAGTCTCAAACATGGCAAATGTTTCATTTCTTTACCCTTACACATGTAGAGGATTCAGATAACACGATAAAGGTGTCTTATGTGAAAAGGTAAAACATCTACGTTTTAACCTTTGCTATTGATGACCAAATTTGCTATTGTTTACCAAAGCTTCACATATTTCTTAATGGTTTAGCAATTGTTATTTCAGATGCATAAAGCACCATTGCCCAACATCTTCCTGTGACCAGGAAACTTCTACCATGCCGATTGATATACTCTTGGCACACAGTTTTGCCTTTGAAACCGGTTCACACATTATGTCTTGGGCTCAAATTGTAAGAAGCACACACAGGGTTTTATTGGATGTGTGGAAGGATTTCTCATCCAACTAGCTATATTTGTTAGAATTTTCGCATCAGGGATGCTAACTGTGAGCATTTGTTTATTAACTTAAAGAATTACTTGTCAATATTTGTAAGTGTAAATAATAAATGTTGACAGCGGTAATAATTGGGTTATTTCAGTCATAAGAAGGGTATCACAATATGGCAAATATACAGGTCTACAAAATTCAAATATGAAGGTTGGTCAACACTTTTATATCATCCTCCTATTGCAAGAATCCAATGATGAAGATCATACATATCTTTTTATCTTTGCCACAATGGGCATTAAAAAGGGGTGAACGTCTCATTGAACTTTTGTGAAAGCAAAAAGCCTATCAGAAGGCGTTAACAAATATATTCCTACGATAACAAACAAGTGTGGCACCACTATCAATCAATGATATCATTAACTGACATGTATGAGTCCTGTGACTACTGTTTTCCAACAGAAAATAAATAAATTGTTCATCATAACTGGCCATTTTTTGTGGGCAATATAGCTAATAAATCCGAGCATACATGGAAATGTTTAAAATGTCATGTTAAAATCAGAATTTGTCTTAAATGCGTTTTTTTTTTTCATGTGATAAAAATTGGACACTGACCAATACTTCATGACTATCACCGGTAGAGCAAAAATGTTTGGCCACAAGACTACAGTGACTATGTAGTATGCCACCACAAGTTTAATAAGAGAGTTGATAAATTGACATCTTATTTTAATGCAAATCGTTCTAGCCACTCAGGCTAGAAAGGTTATTTGCACTAGCCACTGGCAAGCGTTAATATAGAACCCTGATAATACCGTGCTGAACAAGGAGGAATGTTCAGGAAACTTCATCAATACACATGAGTAGGGATACACAGGATAACACTTTTTATCCAACAGAATAAAATGAAATGTCAATGGATTTATATTTAATAAATACATTTGAATATAATTGTTTTTACTTTTCAGCAAGTTACTGTACCACAATGAGAGTAACAGTATAAAAACGGTATCCATCATGGAATGGCCTTAAAAGTTTAAGTTAATATTACTGCAATTTACTTTTGGACAATCTGTTAAAATGACAATAACATTCTGATAACAACAGTTTTATGACACATGTTTATTGCAAGCTATACTTTCTGTTTTACAACAACAAAAAAACCCACTTAAAAATGACACTGATTTAAATTGAACTGTTCTTACAAGGTGACTTCTGTTATTGAACAGTCATCTAAGCCACACTGTAGCACATATATTTCTTTAAACATACAGAATTGAATACAATTTCAGACATCATAGCACTAATTATGGCTTTTCTTAGTAATCACTAATTGTTTATATCATTTTCAGTAAAATAATACTTTGGTTGCCTTTTGCAAATTTGTGTTTCAACTGCATTTACTTAACAATACGTTTGACTAATAAGAGACAAAATTTATGATCTGGCCATTGACCCTCTGAAAAGGGGGGTTGCAAAAATAAATAGAAAGCAAATATTGGCACAGTGCCAAACTAAACCTTACATGTATGTTGCCAGGTGATGGGACTACCCAGGAACAAATTACATATTTCATATCCATACCATACAAAATTAAGCAAATTTTATAAATAATAACATAAGAAAATGATAAATATATAATTGGCCAAAACAAAAGATTAAATTTGTTTGTTTTTGTTACATATTTTAAAATAACAATATTTGTTTATAAAAAATAAAAGCAAACCAGGGAAAAATCATGCTAATCCTTCTTTGGATTTAATATCTATTTAGCTTATTAAATTTGTAGACCATAAATCAATATACAATTTCTAGTCACATGAACGACAATATTGATAACCAGATTATTTTATTTGATAGACTTCATATAGGTCAAATTCGATCTAGAGCATATAGACTATGATTTTTATTATTTTATCCAGCAAAACTCTTCTTTATTTTGTGGTTGATGCAGTGTTGTTTTGTATTTTCATGAAGCACATGGCTTTTACTACACAGTTGTAAGTTTTAGCCATGAATGAATGTTTTCCTCCAATCAACACTAACCAGTGCCGGACTATTTTTGTGTCAAACCTATACATGCCTTAATTTTACAATCCGATCATTTTCTCAATAAATGCATTTCTTCAGATTAAGTATGATCACTTATCTACACCACAAGGGATGTCTGGCAGCCTTGTCTTCAAAACCTAATCAAGACGCCATTTTAGATTGACGGAGTTGGAATAACACCTTTACTCAGCACCCCTCCACACCAGGGACAAGGACACTCGGTATAAAATAATATACTCACGTTGATGACGATCTGCTAACATTATCAGTGAACTTGAAATGTCTCTCCGTCTATAGAAACACATAACTTTCGCTTCCACATTTCCACTAGGAGTCTACAATGTCAAAAGAAAAAATTAAAATGATTGTGGAATTTTTAGGGTGACACTATACTGCGGATCTACTTCAAATGTACTCTACCAAGCCGGGTCTTAAAAATTGTTCACCTTAAAATTTATCTAATTCATATGGAATATAGTACATAAAACACAAACTTACCTTATTGAGTTCTTCAATTCGACGAATTTGAAACGGTGTTGTGGACGATGTTTCGAAGTATACATAGTCTGTGGAAATAACAACAAAAAAGGTCTTTGTGTGAAATATACAGACGCAGTCCACGACACACAGGCACCAACAAAAAGTAGTTCCCAGAAACTAGGGAAAATGACCAATTGTTATCTATAATCGCTAATGTCTGATACCAGCAACCTTGAAAAAGTCCATTTTGTTCGATTTATTAGCAAATCAAAGGTCAAAATAATTCGAAAATTCACACATTAAAACATGTAAATTCGCTGTGACCTTATCACTACTCGATATACACATTTCGTTCCCCCCGTCCAGTAGACATTAATTTTTCAAAGTTTTTTTAGATTACAGGTCGGCTAATAGTTGAATTTGTAGGCTTATTAAGCTTACTAGTTGTAACAGAAACATATACATATTCTTATAAAACATAGATTTGTGAAAAATGCTTGAATTTGGGACGGATAGCACGTATCCTGGGGCGGTGGTTCTGAGGGACGGTCCATGCTCTCACGCTAAAAATCGCTTACAAAAATTACTTACCTCCAACTCTGTACATATTCGCCGCCATGGTCGATTTCTAAGTCTGTTGACGAGAGAACACTTTTAAACGGCGGAAAGAGGTAATCCCATGCGGCTAAGTGGGAGAAACTGATGTCTCGGTACGATCCGTTCACCCCCCAACGACAGATCATGGAGTCGCCATTCCTCCGGCCTAACAGTGTCTTCCTCCTCTCTCTCTCTCTCTCTCTCACACACACACGTGACGTCATCAATCCTTCGGTAACAGTCGGTTTTCACTTTATCACTCAGCTAAATTATGGACATCGAACAGCATAGGCATCCAGGGTGTCAAATTAAACCTTAAATAGTTAGCTATCCAACTACACCCATACGGAAGCCTAAATATCTACCTAATTGGGGAAAAATCTCATTTTTGCATAATTATGTAAAATTCCAATTAATCAATAACTATTAACAATAAAAACAATATTTATTATACACTCACACCAGATATCCATTTTAATACATTTTGTCTTGTATTGTTGGAATATCTGTAAGCAAATATTGTTATAAGTGTTTATATGTCCTAGTACGTGTGAAAAAGACCCTTACGTTTGAGTCTGTTCAAATATTCATCGACAATTGGGTTTATTCAAATCAATAAGCTCCTAGTCCACTCTGCTTGTGAGAAAAAAAAATAGCACATTCTTTAACCTGACGCTTTCTAATGTACCAATCCGCGTCTGGGCACTAAATATCATGTAGCGAGGCAACACACGTGACGTCAGTTACCTAAGCACTATGATCTGAGTACACCACAAAGTAGTTCCTGCCTGGGCGACAGATGTTAGAGCGAGCTAATTAGGGCGGCAAAATCTAAGCTCTTTGTATAGGTTTATACAACCAAGCAGTACGTCTTGGTTCATGCAGCCCTGGTCGTACCTGATGGGTCCTGTCGAAATATCGGTTATTCAAATCACCAAGGAAATAAAATGACTTCGGATTTTATTTAGAGGATATACGACAAGGAAATAGTATACAGTTTTATATGCATATAGCGTCTCGGCAGCATATCGACATTCCAAAATTGAGGTCATGTGATTTCCATTTGAAGTCACATATTGAAACACAGATATCCATGAAACATAAGTCTTGTACAAAACTTTGCCACCCAAATGATGTGTATAGTTGATATTTATAGAATACTTAATGAAAAATTAGGAATTTATTTTAACTCTTATTATGTTACATAGGAGTTTTTAAAAGATGGAAATTTGATATCAGTTTGAGTAGAAAATTTGTGCTTTACAAATTTATGCGCTTATTTTTATGAAGGGAAAATATCTTTCTCCCGTAAATTGAGCGAAATATATCGACAAAAATAAGATGAAATGTTTTTAAAAAATATAACATTGTTAAGATATGGGCAAATGAGCTCGCATCCCCATAGAAATATGATGTTTTTTTTAACCAAATATATCAATACACGGATAAAATTAGCTCGGTTCATTGTTTTACTGTATAGCAGTAATACACCGTTCACTATCAAACTTTTCTTTCTTGCGGAGTCTTCTTACAACTCATAGGAACATTTCGCTCTGGTAACGTTGGATATATATCGGTACAACACTTGCAAGTAGGCCTACCATTGGTCAGTGCATGGATTGGAATCACTAGTATAAGCTTATTGTAATGTGCACGATTGTTCTATGTGTATTTTTTTAGTTTGTAAATTGACAGATATATGCATGTATACACAACTTTTTTAATTTTCAACTGCCAAATGTACGAAAACCTTTCACAGAATGCCCCCAGTTGAGCCTCATAAAGGGGGAACCCCTTCACATATTCCAGGGAATCTCCCATTGGTGATATTATAGAACAAGTGGCGAAAATAGGTAATGTTAATTAATTAAAATTCACCGATGCACAGATTATGCTGGAGTTAAACTTGGTTCTCGTTGTATATATGCACTTCATATTATTTTTTATCTGATACTATTTTTTTTCTCTTTAAAACCAAACAGTGAATTAGCATCGTCCATAGTCTTACTAGAGTTCCTTATATTGTATTGCTTAATTATATTTGTTCGAAACATGAAACTATAACTCTAGGGTATCACATATATATTTGTACTGCGGTCCGGCTGCACATGCATGCATGCCATGGACTTGGACGATGAATTATAATAAAATTTCCAAATACATAGTCTATTCGATAAAGAGGCGCTTAAGGGGAGTTCAGCTATGTTATTGGTCTGTATAATTATATACTTCGCCCTACACCTCATAGGTTGTTTTTTTTTTTTTTTTTAATTGTAGGACTATATTTATTGGCCAGTCAAATGCCAAATTGTCTATGTAGATAGGCAGTGTAATACACCTGTATAGGCTTGGTTCAAAAAAAATATATATATGGTTTTAAAAAAATATATGTATATATATATCTCTTTTCTGCAGTTCTTGATGATCAGTGTATGAGAAAAGCTTTTATCCCGAAGTCCTGCATGGTTCTAATCATAAAACATTGAATGTATAAGATACCCATTGCTTTTTTTATTTGATTGCTTAATTTTATCCTGATTTGTTTTTACAGGTTAATTGTATTCTTCATTATATATTTAGGGGTGAAAATGTTTAAAATATTGTGTCAGACATTTATCTAATTTTGTCCTACACGTCATCTAACACAATTTCTGGGGATCTTTACAGGACAACTTCAATTTTTACTGGAAATCTCCTGCAAATGTATATAGTTATTTCCACCCCTGATATTATTGTAAATACCACAATGCCATAATGCAAGTGTGGATTTCGTTTTCACTAAATAATGTTTTTCTTCTAAATAAACAAATGATTTCTCACAATAGTTATATGGACTTTATGGGGATTGAACTATAATTTTATACATTTATTCCAGATGAATTTAGGTGTAATTATCTGTTTAGTTTCCATCAGTTTTATTCGATAAGAATGATCATTTTATTTCTTACATTTCTGCATATGTATTAATTGTCTAGTCTTAGTTATTCCGTAAGAGATATCTCTGCCATTTCTATATAGGACGACTTTACATCAGAAGAAGCGTTGGTAGAACTTAAAAAGCTGAAAAAGAATCCCAACTCAGTATCGAAAGCGTCTGCAGCGACTAAGGCCCATTTTCACACTCTCCATTGAGTTTGGTCACCGTAAGGTGCATGCTCACGGTGCGATTTGTTGAACGATTTAATGGAATTCCCCTTATTTGTGAAGTTTTGGTTGGACGGCTTTATACTCTATACACTTTTGTCGACCTAATAAAATGCTGGGAATCCTCTCAAGTCGTAAATACAAATTGTACCATGAGAATACATGGGACTTATAGGGACAATCTCAGGAACAATCTTTTTTTTACTGAGTTAATTTATAAAATAAATGATACAGTATATATAACTGCCTGAAACCTGGTCAGTATATATATTATATCAAGTTAATAGAACTATTTACTAGGCAAATACAACATATGTAAGTAGTATTATCCATGCAGGAGCTGATTGTCTAGTTATTATCAATAAAAATCACAAGCTTGTGACTTTGGTCCATTCATCATCAAGGAGTCTGGATTTCGACCGTGCTTTCTCTCACGCAATCAGTTGGGGTTATAGTCAGAACTGCTGACATTTAACTTTTTTTTATTCTACCCTCACAACATTTGCTCCATTTGTTCGTTTAATATCCAGCCGTGCCAGAAACTTCTATTTTTCATATTTCTCTGGTTTCTTCCACTTCTATCAATCCATCTCCTCTTCAGCGTTCTTCCCCTCAACGGACATTATAGATAGTTATGTATCTTTAATATAGCCTATCATATAAATGTAGGCTTATATTCAGAGTTACAGAGTTAGACTGTACATACCTGTATAATTTCAAGTTTTTTTCGCTTGTTTTGTCACATTTACATAAGGCTTGCGTTCCGCATGACTCCATTGCGGTATACTAAACAGTGAACATAATATCTACCAAACATAAAACCATCTTCTCCATAGCTAAGAGTCTTATTCCGAGCAACTCCGCAATACAACCCTTGGCAGATTGATCGCATATAAATAGAATTACAGCTAATAACCCTGGCGAATAAAATTACCAAGTTTCGAGTTAAAGAACTGAAGACATATGTTGAATCTGGAATAACAATGTTATACTCAAGTTATGACATTTTTTTTTTTTTAACTCTGTAAAGCACTCTTGGCGTGTATACGGAGATTCAAATATTCAACGTGAATCATTGAATAACACGAGCTTTGACTGGCGATTTGTTCTTTACTTGCTCTGATTTCTCACGACTTTTGAGTTTCGGTAACTTTCATTTCAATGACATTCCCAAATTCTATATTTTTCCCGCCATGACCTTGACAGACTGACTGTCTCTCTGGCTTTATGATCGGTCGCATCGGAATGTGTCGAAAAGGCATTTTTTGCAGACTATACGAAAAGCGATTATTAATTCTGAACCAGACGTATACGACTACAAACACGCACATTAAATATACCGTCTGGTTTGAAATAAATTCAACACGTCTAATTTATAATACCTATAAAGGAACCAGTGCAACGTTCTGCTTCTGTCAATTTTAAATAATTCGCCTATAATTTTTATTGCCTTGGTTTTCTCGCTATATTTTCGGGCAAAAAGAGCATGTGCGCAAGCGTAGTTCAATGGTATTCCAGACCTGACTTGAAACAAACAGAGATAATTTGCAAGTAAACAAGTTTAAACCAATCGAATGATGCAAAATTTGCTCTCTCGGAGGTCCGCGCTAGGCCATTTCGAACAAATAAAAAAGTACAACGAGGCGTTGTTTCTGACTTAGGAACAAAAAACGGGATCAGCCAATAACATCGAAGTTGTACGTGAACCTGCTTTTCGATCGAGATTTAGTCACATGACTAGCCTACTATTAAACTTCAAAACTCGGTTTAAAAACTATTATACAAGGGTACCACATGTACCCATTTATATTCCTATTACCTATAATTCTTAAATGTTATATAAAAAGTCACAAATCTGTTATATATAGTTATCTTTGAACTATTGTACTCACAAAAATAAAAGCCTTGTTCAAGCACATGCGTTCTATGGTATACAAATGCCATACGTTTTGCAGGTACAATCTTTGTTTTTCAACTGTTTTTGTCGTGATGGTGGTAGCCTATTGACGTAACTTGATTGGCGCACTTTGCACATTTTTATTTTATCGTACAAAATACAAGCTGTTTTTTAAATAACATGAAAATAACTATTCGTTTTTTAAGGATTTATGTTTTTTGGGATGTTTTATTCACCAGAATAGAGAGAAATTAGTAACAAGACATGTAAGAGATAACAATAGCTGGAATAAAGTCCGCGAAGACTTGTATCTCTAAAACATCATCGACATTTATGGGTAAATCCAAAGTTCGTTAAGTACATACAAAATGACCATGGTCTTAACAATGGTGAATCACAAGATTCACGTGAATCATTGAATAACACGAGCTTTGACTTGCGATTTGTTCTTTACTTGCTCTAATTTCTCACGACTTTGAGTTTCGGTATCTTTCATTTCAACGACATTCCCAAATTTTATATTTTTCCCGCCATGACCATGACAGACTGACTGTCTCTATGGCTTTGAGATCAGTCACATCGGAATGTGTCGAAAAAGCATTTTTTGCAGACGGACGAAAATGGGACAGTGAACAATACTTCACTTTATATACTGGATAAGACAATACAACAGTACCGTATATATTGAATTGTTATTTATCGCTGCTTTGGAAGTTCTGAAGTTTTTAAAAACATTGTTGACATGACCTTTCAAACTTTTCAAAGAGAACCTTGTAACGGAATCTTGGACAAACGAGCGCAGTACTGACTTACATTTTGGCAAAACTCTGTCACAAAGCTAAAACTATAGTTTTGTGGTAGTGTTAAGGATCCGGAAGCTATGAGAGGTAGGAATGGCAATCTAGGCTGATTTTGAAAATAAATTCTGAGCGAAAACATTAACATCGATATTTTATTATCCTTTTTGAAAAAGGAAAATCGTTGTACAGATAAACAGCATGACTATTTTATCCTGCGAAAGTTTCTGAAAAGTTACGAAACTGGTTAGATTGTTAAGACCAAGATCATTTTGTATGTACTTCACGAGTTTTGGATTTGCCCATAAATGTCGTTTATACTTAAATCTCGTTAAGTGTTACGATGCAATTGTGTTCCGTTGGAGGCCCCAATGCCTGCACCACAATTAAGAGTTTTAAATATTGCAATGCCAAACTTGTTTTAGGTAATGAGATATGCTGATTTCAAGTCGATCACATACACTATTATCAAAACTATACCACACAAACAACTAACTCCAGACCTTACTAAAACATTGTTTACTTTCCAATCAGCCCTCTAGATTAAGATTTATCTTTTGTGGTGTTATTTTTATCTTCTTTTTTTCTTTCTTTCCTTTTTTTTAGCGCCTAAAGGGGGGGGGGGGGGGGGGGGGGTCTTTTGGAAAAAAAATGAAAAT
>JARFOD010000002.1:208065-227975 GCA_031763545.1 Mopalia muscosa | reverse complement strand
ATGGATGGATGGACGGACGGACGGACGGACGGACGGACGGACGGACGGACGGACGGACGGACGGACGGACGGACGAACGCACGCACGAAGGAATGAATGGATGAATGAATCTGTTGGTAATATTGAGATAAATCAGGCATGTAAAGTAGCATTATTATAGTAATGAGTGGAACTGTTTGATACCATTAAAAGATGGGTGTAGCGGAGTGCACTGTTCGATGTGCTATGTCTCATTTAATGGCGACCAGTTTTCCGACCACAAATTGATCACCTTTAATGTAGTGGACATAAAGCCGTAAGCATGTTATGTTTGCTCGATACCATTCCACTAATAGCTTGCTGTGTTATTGTACATAATGTCCACAAACATTAACTATTGAGCTATGCTGTAGAAGTGTTGGTCAGGGTTTCAGATACACACAGTAAGAGCTCCGTGGTACCGCTAATCCCTGTGGATAGACTTACGTATTTACCGAGGTGAAAATTGACCGTAAAAGGCAGAACGGTCTAATGAGTTAATTGTTGTGTTCTAGTAGAGTCCGTGCACATCTCTCTGACCAAAAGACCTCTGATTAAAGATTGTTTACATTTTATCCCTGTAGAACAATGCCATCAGCTAAACATCATGTGTCCCCCCCAAACTATCAACTTTGTCAACATGGCGGCGAACCGCGTGCATCCCTAGCAACCAATAATACGAGGATGTTCTAATCCCTGCTAAGACCTTCAGATTCTGGCCGGCTCATCTCGTGTTGACATATTTATCTCTATATTCAAAGTTAAATGTGAGAAGCAGTTAGGGCCACACAAGGCATGTCGAAAGATTTTGGGAACAAATATCAATAGCGATTTTCTGGCGACCATATCTCGATGGTTGAGGACTGGTCTGGTAAAACGCGACTGCCTGTTTCCGGAGTGATGTCGCTGCCAGGGTGGCACGCGGGCCGATTAACCCGCAGCTTTATCACCTTGGCAAACAAAACCTGGCCCAGTTATTTCGTACCAATTTCTGACGATCAGATCAAAACTGAATACGTCACATCTACACGTTGGTGTTATGATACAGGGCGTAGGTCAGTGCAGGTCCTGTGCAGCAGTATGTTTGTCTGGCTGCTTAACCGAGTCTTACAGCATACAAACAACACACGTAACATGTGTACTTAATCTAGTACGTAATCGGCAGTGTAAATTGTTAGCTTCAAAAACAACAACTCTTCGGCCCGTTTCATCTCTCTGATCACTCAGGGTCTCTGAGAGGATTTAAAACAAGAACTGAAGAATAAATCAATGATTGTTGCTATAAAACTCTCAAATTAGCTTTCTTCTACTCTTATTAGTCTAATTAATTTTCCTATTGACTTAATATCGGAGTTTCTTCGATGAAGCCAAATAGCGACCAAGGTTTATAGTTGCCTGTTTTCACAACCACTTCAAACCGCGGAGTTGTGCTTTCTAATAGATGTTTGTATCAGTTCAACACGTAAATCTAAAAACACATACATTGAGTTTTAGTTGGGATCTGCGTTAAATAGCTAACAAACCATTGTCTATTTAATCCAATTTCTCTTTCTATAAATAAAAGGGCTTGGAGCTCGTTGTTGCAGCTTTGTAAGACATTGATCATCTTATTAAACAGGTAAAGTTTACTACCTTACACGTATAGTCTAGCGTATCACGTTGTATTAATGCTTTCTTGTATAACACTATGAATATTAAATAATATGGGGCGATGATGATCCATCTATTCTTATTGCTTATCGAGATGTGACATCTAGACACAAAGCTGATTGTACTGCAGTTTTATGAGGGTTTTTAGTGAGAAAAAAAAACTGGCTGTTAACCGTCTGAAATAAGAAAATAAGAAACAGTTCAGACGTCAGTGAAGCTGCATAGACTGGGTAAAGGGCCTATTTAGGTCTAAACAAGAAAACTCATTTATTGTTAGCCAATCTATCCCAGGATTGCATATAGTCTTTTTAAGTTAGGCAGATTTCTAAGAAGTTATCGATTTTATTTTCTAACATGGTTTATTCTTCTTTATTTTTCAATTTCTATCGGATAAATGTTTTGGTGATGCAGATTTCGGGATAAGTGCAAGTATTTAATATAGCCTTACAATATGGGGTGGGGATTAGATGAGGGGCATCAACCTCAAATGATAGGTTTCAATACAGGGGTTTATTAGAGGTGATAAACTCGTAATGTTTGTGTTAAAGAAAATCTAAGAAACAAGAAAAAAGGTGTAAATCGATTATCCCCACTCGTATAGTTCGCTATCAATAATGTAAATAAATACTTACTTTCCGGGTAAAAACCATTGTGAGATTAGCCCTGTCAACGCTTAGAAGTGTTACTAAAAACCCGCAGTGCTAATTGCTTCATACATTGGGGTATTATTGTAGCACCCCTGTAACGAGGATATGTTAGGATACTTTATTAGACGTGAAAACGATTTTCACACAAATATCTTTAACTGGCCACCAGGGGACGTTACTTTAACATGCAATAAGAACAATTTATCGTTCGCTTTGTTCCCGTGTAAATCAATTAACCACCTTTCTGCTCTATTCCCCTTCTCTTACAGAACCAAACCATTGATAGGCTTTATTGGGCAATTTGGTCCTGTGGTCAATATTGTTTACAGCCCGCTGTTATTACACAGTGGGGCGTGAATGAACTGTCATAATAACAGTCTGCAAATATTTATACCCAATTCTAACAGATAATAGAAATATAAACACGTTTTGATGACACTGTATAAACCTTTTTACGCCACACTATAGGGGCAGATCAGAATATAATCCCAATTAAATTGAATGCAATATGGGGTTAACTCTTGTCTATTGGATGTCAATTTCACCTGCTTTAGTTTGAAGTACACACTGATTAAATTTATCTTATTTTGTTTTCCACATGTTTATTGTTTTTTCTGTCATAATTCAACCTTAGTTTGATCACTGTGGTAGTTACCAATGCTGTGCAAAGTATATTTAAACACTTTGCAGCATTTTTAATAATGGTTAGGATTTATTTAACATTCTTACTAAAATTACAATTATCGACTGTCAGCCAGTTGACCAGGAAACCTTATAAGCCTTACCTTTATAAAAGGAATAATTATTTCGCGTCTCAGGTAAAATGATAATTAAAAAAAGGAAGTCGTACCTTTAATTTGAAAGAATAAAGGTACATAATACTGTCAATATTGAATTGACGCACCCACTGAGCAAATAAACTTACATCGCGATCCACACATCGTTTCGTTTAAAATACGGAAATACATGCATATGGAATTGTCCGAGTGTCATTAAGGAGTTTGCTATTCGTAACAAACTTCCTTATTAGGTACCCTCTGTACTTATTATTAACGTTACATAATAACTATATACGCTGTTATCTATGTTAGTTTTCAGTTGTGTAATGAATGCAACTATGATATAAGTGATTACACGAAACTAAACATTGCATAATTTCTAAGCAAGAGTTTGTTTAGTCCATATGTTGTACACAGAACTATGAGTCTCCACATCTTACTTGGTCTTATATGTGGTTATAAACTGATAACATTGCAGTTATACCAACACACCCTGTAAGGCACAAATCCGGTACATAAGGGCAAAACTGGGATTCTTTATCTGTCGCAGTATACGTAAATGAATAAACCACGCAATCTTGTATGACTAAGTCTATCAATGCACCATTCAGAATGTTTTATATACTGTTATACACACATACATCTGATTGAACCAAGCCTAAGGTTTGAAAGCGGACAGTAGATTGGGGCCACTCTATTAGAATTTCTTACAAATTCGGCTTTGCGGCAATTCAATAGAAAAACATCCCTGCAATAAAAGATTTATTTGAAAAGGAGCAAGTGAATTGCAAAGTTTTATTGAAAATCTGCTTCTTCGTGATGAGCCGTGGGGAACATCTCAAGTGTCTGTGGTATTTGTTCATATATTATAAACGACCCCCAACTTGATCTTTTTTCGCACTCGTATGTCTATTTTTTGAACAGCAAGAAATATAGGCCACGAGTTGAATTTGAGAGACGTCTAGAAAAAAGCACAAAACGCTCGTTATAACCCAACTTACTCCCCTTATACCGCGACCAGAGCTTAAATCGCTGGAGCTCACAACGATCCCCTTCCATTCACCCAATCCAGCTAGAATTGTTTAAACCTATAATGAGCAACCGTTTTATCACCGTAATGAAGTTATATACACTAGTCTAAGCAAAACGGTTTACAATTTAGTCCTTTGTCAACATATTTACGTATATGATATCTTTGTTGTGGACATTTGTCTTATTTCCAATTTTATTTTATCATATTTATTTGAAATGATCGGAGTGTTTGGAACTGTCATCACTGCGCGCGTTTTCCAGCCCTGGGCGGATTGTGACATAGTGATTGACAAGCATCTCCTGAACAACCACCCGATAAAAGGTTCAAACAGTGCTTTAGGACAAAAGTGGGCGGGTCATGCACTAGACTCGGCGTTGATTGGCTACACTCTCAACAAGAAGGAATATGGGGGCGTTCCTCTGAGCAAGGTATATTTGCCAAAGGTCGCCTTCGTTTAGCTATATTTTTACCTCTGCTTCTCTCAAGTGCTTACAATTTGCCTCCACGATTTCTCGTGTTTTGAAAGCTGATCAGTGGAGTTGTACGAGCTGTTTTCTATATGGTCCTAGGGCTGCAAGACGGCATGACAATGTTGTCAACCAAGTCCCCGTACGACTCGGTGAGTACAAGCGGTTACTCTATGACCACTATGAACAATATGAATAGCCTGAACAGTATGGGCTCCATGGGCACCATGCCTGGCTCAATGTCTTCAATGTCTATGGGAAATATGAGCTCTTACTCTCCTCAACCTATGCACGGGCCTATGGGGATGACATCAATGGGAGCTGCCGGGATGACCAGCATGGGTATGGGCAGTATGGCTATGCCAGCTACCATGGGAGGCATGAACACTATGAACACTATGGGTGGTATGAACGGGATGACTGCTATGGGAAGTATGCCTCCCATGAACGGGATGAACGGCGCCATGTCCCCCATGAGAAACGCTCTAGATCTGAACCGAGCCCAGGCTATCAACAGAGCAAGGGAGAAGACTTACCGGAGGAGTTACACACACGCAAAACCACCTTATTCTTATATCTCACTTATCACAATGGCTATCCAACAATCCCCGAACAAAATGTGTACTCTCAGTGAAATATACCAGTTTATCATGGATCTGTTTCCTTTCTATCGCCAGAATCAACAGCGATGGCAGAACTCTATCAGACATAGCTTATCTTTTAACGATTGTTTTGTGAAAGTGCCTAGGACTCCTGACCGTCCTGGGAAAGGAAGTTACTGGACCCTACACCCTGACTCAGGTAATATGTTTGAAAATGGCTGCTACCTGAGGAGACAGAAACGATTTAAGTGTCCAAAGAAGGAAGTTATTCGTCAGGCTGCCAGGGCATCTCATGTCCCTGGTGAAGACACCCCGCCACATAACGGGTGTGTCTCTCCATCACCAACAACAACAACTGACTGCATATCTGAGCCGGACACCCCGCCCCACTCCCTTGCAGGGGACATGGGCCACACACCTAAAATGGAACCCAGCTTGACCACCACGCCACCCGCTCCTTCTCTTTCAGCCTCACAACTTCAGCAGCAACATCAACACCAGCAACCCCCCTCCTCCGTGAACGACCTGTCAGCTCTATCACGACACCCGCACCCTCATCCGCTCCAGCACCATGATATTCCTCCGGGTATGATGCCCCCCGTCCATCAGCTTAACGGGCCGCACTTTAATCATCCTTTCTCAATCACCAGCCTAATGTCCTCACAGGAGAATAAACTGGACATGAAACTGTATGACATGCAGGGGTATGGCTATAGCCAAATGTCACCTTTAAATATGCCAAAAGACTCATCGCCGCCAATGACAAATGATGGCAGTTATTACAAAACTTACACTCCACATTCAACGGCAAGTTTATGAAGGAAAACTGTGCTCATATAAAACTTCAAAATGGACCATTGATATTTTAATATTAGATTCAAATTTTCATATATTCTGTTCTATGAATGGGCAAGATTTTGGGCGGACAATCGTACATTCGATGTGTTATACAGTCTATGGGCCTGTCGTTCTCAGTGGCAGACATTTTGCCCTTCTCACTTAGGCCCAAAAGACGCTGTCGGAAAACGAACAATATGCTGTGCGTTTGTGGAATATGGGATCTGAAAACAAGCTGTGTTTGTGTCCGCCATGTGCTTCAATCTGAACTTCTATTGTTTTTATACGAATCCTCACTCCAATTTGGAGTTGTGTAGATATGTTTATCTGTTGAATGAAAAAAATGCCTCCGTTCTACATAGTGTTTAGTTGACGAACTCTTCATCGTCTTAGTCGTAGTTCTACAAAGTGCCACTCGTTGTGTTTAGGGTTTGTAAACTCTATAAGACAATAACTCTGAAAATACCTTGGAGACTTTTTTCTCCTCGGGAAATTTATTTTTTCGACGAAAGTCAAGCGATCCAGTCTCATTCAGGAAAAATAGTCGTTATACAAATGTTAGCTTGACTCTTCTATATTTTGTTTGTTTTTTTGTTGATGACGTTTATCCCGAGAATGATTTTCGAATTGTTTTTGGGTTAGACTTTGTGCTTAAACGTACGTATAGTCTTGTACAGTATGGATGTAATTTATCATGAATTTTCTTTATTGTTTAGTTTATCAAAGTTTGATAATTATTTTGTGAGAATGAATTTTTATCGGACAAAGTTAGTCTAGTTGTTTTATGCGAATTTTAATTGTAGCGAGAGATTACAAGAAAAAAACCATATAATAGGATTGCCCAGTCTCATGTAAAACCATGACTTCGCCTTAAGATATTTTATTGACTTAAACTCAACGCGAATATTTTTAATCTTAAACAGGGTTTTAGAAAAGAAACTTTTACACTGGCCCGAGATTTTACTACATTCTGTACAAACCTGCTACCGGTCTACCAGCCCGTTAGGGATTTTAACAGTTGTCTCATTCAATCCTATATACATTTAAATGATGAAATTCAATTTCACATTTTTGTTCGTCTCATCGAAAGGATTTACTGTTTAATGTTTTTTTCTTTCTTTCACAGTTGATCAATATTTCAGGCCATTACTGGTAAAATGACAATAATTTCTTCTATTGGACTGTAAAAACAATTCTGAACAATTGAACATACATAAATGTCTTAAAACGTGAAAAACAAAATGCCTTTGAGTTAACTTTCTTGATTTCGTGTGTTACTTCTCTGTCACTGATGTTGTTACTTAATTAGATTAATTTATTTCAATGTGTGATGGATTTCATAAAGACGATGCGAAATTAAAACGCTTACTTCAGTTGGTAATATGTTTGTAATTGGACATATGTTAAATTTGAGAATCTAAACAAAAATACACACTGATTAGTTATTTCGGTCTGTGTTTCATACATTGTCCATTATGACGAATTGTTTTAAAACAAACCGAAAAGAAGCGAGATGGTGTTTTGTAGATGTCAGTTTCCATACTTCTCGGCTTTGTGAAATTCATCACGTGAAATAATTTTGTACAGTTTTAACGCGGCAAAATGTTAGCGTTGCTATGTACGGTAAAGTTGTGAGTTAAAACTGTTATCCATAGTAAAAGGTTAGGGGTTTTATCTTTGCCATGACTCAGATATCGCCCGATTTTCTATATCCTAGACTTAACCTGTGTATAGATTCAGTATGTGGAGAAGAACTTCAGGTACAACTGGCTTAAGCTCAGGGCGTTCAACACTCGACCTAAATTTCCTTCCATTTTACACTTTTGTTCAACTTCATGTCGAACTGGAAAATATATACGTCAAATCTGTAAAGCCGCTTTTTATTGCGGTGATGGTTTTTTGAATGTCTGTATTGAAAATAAATTACAGTCCGACACTTATACTTAACCGAATGAAGTTTTTACAAGGAATGTGCGATGAAGCGGAGACTTACGATTAAGTTCTTACACAAATACCCGTATTGAAAAATTTATCCAACAATAAGTAGCATAATTTTTATTTCAATATCTCTTTTAAGTGTAGAGGTTAAAGCCTGTCTTTAGTTCTGATTATATTTTGCATTCAATTTGTCCATGCTTAATCTTCAAAAAGGGTTTAAATAAATTTTCTCATTTTAAGCAGCAGTATTTAAACATTAGGTTAAATATAAAATTCAGAACAAATTTTACCGATTATAGGCGACAGTATTATTCAGCGATAATTGTCGGCCTATGCCTCTATTTACCGAGAATAACTAACATGAAACAAATGTCAAGACCTCATTTTGTCTGAATTCTTTATTACAGAGGTTTTTTTTGGTTATATATATATATATATATAAAAACTTCCATTGTCTGAAAATTCCAATTTAACCCATTTTTATTTTTGTTTCGATAATCGCTTAATAACAGTAGCTCACTTATTCTATATACTTACTCTTTCTCAGATATAGAGATTTTAAACAAAACCTATGAGCTCTAAAAATGATCTCAGTATAAGGTTATTTCAGTCAGTTTCTCTGGTAATTAAAATGTGTCGCAAGTTTTAAAGTATATTTCCACGTTTGAAAAGTTATTGTTTAATTTCATATTGCTGAATTTTCCCATATCTTTATAATTAATTTCAATCCAGATTTCAGCCTATCTGTTGATTTGCAGACTTTGTTTTATTTAATTAACCAAAGAACATCACTAGCTGCGGTCTATTTTGCTAATACCCAATAAAAGCTCCCCATAATATTTCATATATATTTAGATTATGGTTACAGTGGTTGTATCAAAATATACATCGTAAAACTTGTATATTTAGGGAACACGGACTAGACCACAGGACTGTGCTTTCATTAATTTATGTACAAGAACTTAAAAATCATCACCAGCCATTTAATAGTCCATGCTTCTTGTCTTGTCATATTGACCGCCAACGTTCGCATTCTCTGTCTAAATAGGATTTATATAGCCACCGTAAACCACACTGCCTGATGACAAAAGTCCGTTTTCGTTTTCTTAGTCACGTCTTTGTTTTTGCCTCACGTAAATCAGCAGTATATATATGGACGAACGATAAGTATTGCCAACGCAGCTAGTCAGAAAATACAGATTCTTTGTTTCACATTTATTTTATTTTCTTCCTTCAAAACAAAATATATCATAATTACTATACATTAATAATGTCTATTTCAAATTTTCAATTGTGCCTATGTTTTTAATTCAATATAGTGCTATGAAAAGTGGAAACATGCCCAAGAGCACCATTGAATGTAAAGTAATACAGATGCTTTAAAAAGAGTACCATCAAAGCCTTTTTGCGGACAAATTTTACTAAACTTAGCTAAAAATATATAAGTTTAAACTTAAACGGCTTTACGTTTGTCGTATACTTTGAAAACTGAACTTGAACTCTTTATTGTAAAATCGTATGAAAAAAAAAGCAATACAGAGATATTTTAAACAACAGAGTATACCTTTCTTCGTATCATAACGGTACAATATTCAATGTGTTCTATTTATTTACAGACGGGAAATTCAACAATGTTAAAATTCGCCCGTTCCGAAATATTGAGTAGACTTGTAATTTAAAATAAGTAAAGCAACAAAACGTATACTGATAAATTTGAGATATTTTTTGTATTTGTAATTAAACCTTAAAAAAATTATACAACCTATAAACTCGTTTCCGATGAAAACGAATTCTTTGGTAAAAGCGTGTGAATTTGAAGGTCAAGGGTGAGTGTTGAAACTTTAAACCTTTTCCACGAAAGTTAAGTGTACTGCTTAAAAGAAAGGGACCAGTGTGAGTTAAACTAGACCAGGTTGAAAAAAAATCCAGGTATCAAAGTATAGGGTTTTGCACCTGGGCTGGTCTTAACAGGTGTGTCGCCTTTACCACCTACATTCACTCACGTCTACCAACTGATTTAGACCCGGCGGAGTTTTTAACCTTTCCACCGATGCCTTTAACTGAAGTTTTAAGCCCAGTTAATTCTAACGCGGAGTGAGGATACAGGAAAAGCAATGCAGCACATGTAAAGTGAATTTGTTTGAAAGTCGAGGAGAAGACAATTTATAAAACACCACATTTATTCAGTTTGAATTCCAAAATGTCGAACAGACGATATAGGAAAAACACAATTGAAAAAGTAAAATTTTAAATTGTTGGTTTCAAGTTTAAAGAAGAGGAACCCAAAAAGTTAGATTGTCTAACTTTTTTAATTTGATCAACTATTTGTGGATGGGCAAGTCGAGACCAGATAATTAAGCGACCAAATGGTATATATATGGAGTGCATATGTTTCAAAGTCACCAAAATAGAATTAAAATATAAATAACATATCAAAATGGCGGATAGAACGTGAGAATGAAAATCAATCAAACAAAACAAATGTGTATAGATTCAAAGATATCCATGCGCTTACTCGGTGGGTAAGGACTGCATTTAACGTTCATTTGGATACAAACTGAATATATTTGGCTTCAATAAGCTTTCGTCCAGTACGGCCTCTGGACTTCTTCAAACTAACAATACATGATTTAAAACTGTCTATCTATACATTCTATCAATCAAACCGTGTTTAGACTTTTATTTAGTGTGTGGTATATATCGCTTCATGGCAAAATGTTTTCACCTCACAGTATATAGTCTTGTCTCCAAATTGGTTTTAAAATATACCAACTCGCACATTTAGGCTTACGATAAATAGCATTGCGAAAACTGAGTGGCGATATTCAATGTTGTGACTTATATAGAATTCAGCAATTATAAGGGTCTTTTCGCTAGCCGTAATGATTATTTTAATTCTAATAAATAATGTGTAGGACTTAGATTAAATTTAATTTAAATTTAAAAAAACTGATTCAAGTTAGGAATTTAGACTTTGTACTTGGTTCAGATTGTAAATGTTTTAAGCAGGAATTTCTCATACACATACCTCATATTAAGCTTTCTTAAAGTTTTCTTAAATATTTTTGTGTCTTGAAAAAAAAACCTATATGAAAGATGTGCCTTTGAGTAGACTTGTGCATGGGTTTGGGAATGGTTTAGGCGTATTATAGTCTCTATGTAAAATTGTAAATACAAAAGAATTGATATGCATAGCCCTATTTATACAGCATTGCAACTTTTGGACAGACGTTCATCATATTTTGTCTGTTCCTCATCGGAATTACCTGTGCGATAGGGATACCCCGGTGTATGGAGAATTGTCGCCTCGAGGATGGTTCTTCTCCAAAGTTCAGGTTGAAAATAGCTGTGTGGCCGGGTCGTGTATTGTAAAGTTGTTAACATACCGACATATTCGTGAGTAATTAACCGACCACACGCCACCTTAGTCAGTTGGATTGTCTACCCAAATTTACATTTAAATTGTCAGCTTCAACTGTATTTTAATTCTATTTGGGTGAGGAAAACGCCGGATTAAAAGTTGTCGATCTCGGCACATCCACAAAACACAACAAACAAACAAAACAACACCCAGGAAATAACCTGGTAAAGGAACCCAAACAATTCGGAAACATACAAAAATATTGCATGTTATGAATTTCAACTAGCACAACAATTTGTAAAATATAAATAAATTAATCTTAAAATAATTTCCTAATATATAAATTACAATTCAACATTATTTCTGCTATTTAAATTTATTTTACAAGAATCATTGATAAACAAGATTTCCCTTTCAAACACTATAGTGTGTCGATTCAAAGTGTATAAGAGCCAAGCGAAATAAGCAGAAGATTTAAAACCCCGAAAATTGATTTGCCTTTATTTATAAGGAGTCCTTACAACGTACTTAATATTTTCTAGTTTTTGTGTAAACGAAGTGTGTTGTACAGTTTTAATATATGCACACAACAGATTTGGGGTAAATAGATTATACAAATATGTTTAAAGATATAAATATATGCTAACTTGTCAGGACAAATATAGATATGTATTTAAAAGTATATTTGCATAGTGTTACCACAGCCCCTTTCTTTAATAATAACAACGAGCTGAACATGGAAGTTTTATGTATGATAAGGTTTCTGTGTTTAAAATCAGCTGATACATATTGCCCTAGACACCTACACATGGCTATCACAACAGGCATAGTTTATATAATATAATGCTTTTCAACAAGGAAACATTTACTAACAAATTGTACGTCACATGAAAAATGAGAAAATTTTGGTTAAGGCAAAATGTGTGTGTGTGTGTAGGGGGGGGGGGGGGGGATACAAACAAAACACAAATTTTATGCAGAATATGTGAAATATAGAAACACTCTTACATGTCCTATACTTATCTAATATACATTGCATTAAATACCATTGATTCGTTGAGACAGCGCTTCTTTGCTTCTCTATTCATTACTGGCGAGGGAGATTGAATCATACCTTTATAAGGCTCATATAGTTCAATGTTTAATTTCGAGAATACAGCCAGATTATTTCAATGTAGACATACAGCTGTTCGTCAACACATCTAGACAAGGGAGTTGAAGGATGTTTATAATCCTTGAAGCGTACCATGAACCTTGACCTTCTGCTTTTCACCAACTGTTTCAAAATTATTTTAAAATTATTCCACGTCTTACAACTCAAATTAAGAAGTTGTCAAAACTAAGCATACTAAGGCCAGGTGCAGGGGAAATCTAGATGACCAGCCCTTTGACACTATCAACCTAAGTTATGTCACCTCAGATAATAAGAACGTTATCTTTTCAAGCAGAGATAATCTTGACGGCATCAGCGAGCAAAATCTTTCCGGGCATATACAAAGCTTTATCGCACGGCAGCATATGACGTCACCTCGCTTTTAAGTTGTAATGTCACCATGGTCCATAATTCTTCATTTTGCAAGGTATTTGTTTTTTGTTTTTTTTTTGTTGGGTTTTTTTGGTTGTTTTTTGTTAGGTTTTTTTGTTTTTGATTTTTAATTTTCTAATTTTACCATTAGGCTTTACTGAACGTACAATTTGGACATGACCTTATTTGCGGGTTTTATAGAGAGAAGTGGGCAACTGTTGAATAATTGCAAAACAATAAGCGGAATAAGTAAGGAAATTATAGCAACTACAATCGATGGTGTTAAAATTAACATTCCAGTGCCACTGACTTATCCAAATGAGGAAATTTGAAACTACATATGAATCAAAAGAAAAAAATGTCAGGATTTTAATAATTTCGCAATATTCAAATTTCTATTTGCATTTATATACATAAAAATTTATTGTACAATAACGTAATTGCCATGCTTCAGTTTCTCAGCTAAAAAAAGCTCGTTCCTTAACCGGAATGTTAACTTTAACAACTTTGCAAGGTTTTCGGTTACTCTAAAACAATTTGCTTGTCTACCAAGATAATTGGGTTTGCTGCGTTTTATAAATTTTTACTATAGAAAAAGACAATTGTACTTGACTTCAGCGGGATTCGAACCCGGGTATTTTGCTAGCAGGGCCAGGATTTCAACCGACTGAGCTACAAAGCCTTAGAGCATAGCGACCCCAAACTTTCATCCAAGCCAATGGGTTTGATATATTGCTAAATTGTTGGGTTTTTTTTGTCTCGTTTTATTGGTCGTTGCTATAAGCTAAGTACATGTGTATACAGTGAAACCTAAACAAACATAAAAGCTATTAAACATTGGCTTACTGGGAGATACAATACCATGAAGCTCTTAACAAATGTAATTTACCTTTGCCACGGTTTTGTTTTAAGTGATAAGTCTACTGGTAACGCATGCTTATTGTCTAACAGATTTAAAGACACTGTTGTACAGATTATCAACGAAATTGTGTTAAAAATTTTTTTTTTCCTGTTATAAAATCGACTAAAGTATTAACTTACCAAAATTATCTTTGTTAAATTGGCACTTTTTATAGCAATAAAATTATAACGGAAACTTGATATTTTTAGCAAAAGTTATACTTTTGGCATTCTAAGAAATGCCTCTATCCCGGGTGGCGTATTTATCCATGATAATACCAGACAATTACATATACTTTTCGAAAATTCATTCCTGTTGTGTTTCCTAAAATTATAGAAAACAAGTGCAAAGTCTACAGACGTGACAGTATACTTGCGCAGTAACTACGGTGTGCCGTTTTAAATTCTTGTAACAACGATTTTCTTTAATTCATTAAGCGTATTGAGTGTTTTTCTACCGTCTGTTAATGTATGTTTTCTCTGGAGAAGATGACGAGGATAGCCTCACACCTTATGTTCATTGGTATCATGTCGGTAGTGTATCAGTGAAGAGGTCGCCAACTATACAGGTACACAGATGCTGTGAGCAGCACCGACCACCAGACCAGCTTAGAATCCACACAAAACAACCTCTTATTTTAACCTATAAGTCCCAGAAAGTGCTTCGTCAAAAGGCTTGCACCATACTATGCTCTGCGCTCATTTTTCCAATCCGCGTCGGCCATTGTGAATAATAGGCGCAAAGGAGAAACGGAGCACGTGTGTTTCTCAAGAAAATAGCAATGTGCCATCTTCGTTTTTTTCCCCTGTCTCTATTTGTTTTGTCGATAGAGAATCAATGCGGACTATGCCTGCCATTATTATACCATTCTTTTCTTTTATCCTATAGACTCCACTCAGTTCGATATGCTTCCACTAGGCCTTGCTTAATGCCCTTACAATTCTATCCCAATTTTTATTCACGCAGTTTTCTTCAGGACTTTTTTTCCCCTGGTTGAATACCCTGCAACCATCATTGGGGTATCTCAGGTTTTTAATAAAGCTCTATTCGGGGGGCTTAGTTTTGTGATTTTGTTCGCCTGATATGGTGCAGTTCAGCCCCTGGCCTTCAGGCCTCACACATCTCCCCCTATACCGACTCATTGTTTCGATCGATACGACGAGAGCCAGGGTAAATATACTCAGTTTGGCGTATTTTATTTTCCTTCGGCTTCTAAAGTCAACACGGAGAAATTCAAATAAAAGTCTCATATTTTACTGGCCCGACTAGAGAGGGAGTTTGTTTTGGGTATCTGTGCCGTCAGTCGTTCGCTGCAGGTCACAGTTTTCTGGCTATCTCGCTTAGTTAACGTTTGTTCATCGTTTTCAGTACACCTTTTAACTACCTAAACCTACTTTTACCTATATAACATTGTCTTTACCTGGCCCTAACCTGGACGCGGACTACAGACTGGAGGTATATGGAGAGGACAATAGGGCTGAAGTGAGCAGGGAAGCGAGGAGAGTCGTCGGGCCTGGCCACCAAAGTCCGCCATTACAGGACACGCTTCCCATCTAACTGCAGAATGGAGGACATAACTCGGTAACTTTAGGGTTCATTTCCAATTACCTTAACATCCAAATTTTACTTTTTTCACGAAAAAGTTCAACTTATTATCGGAAAGAATCAAATAATGAATTGAAATTATTGATAAACGAATTTTCCAATTTCTTTTCACTTGATTTATTCGATTTCTAATTCCAGAAGTTTATGAGATACTATAATTTTTTGTAATAGCTGTATTTAAATATGCAATATTCTGAGGCTCCAACAAGCACATTGTACATAGTATGTAATACGTTAGACACAGGTAATGTCTTCAAGTGTAAGGTGCAGTAAATTAACAGACTTATGTATGTAGGGATTTAAAGAATTAACTTTCTAATTGTGTACTTGTTTTTATTTTTCTAAAAAAAATACATTTTTTTATAATTGTTATGCGGTCATTTCTGTGACTATTTGACATTATTACATTTCTTCAAAATTACTTAAACACATATATTTACATCTCGTGTGGAGGACAAAAATCATATCTGTTCAAGTAGATGACAGTAAGTTAACAGCACGGAGAGTATTCAAAACGTTAACCCGATTGAAGAAGTAGGTTTAATTTCCTCCGAATTGAGTTGTCTCATCACGGCACCGGTTTATATGCTGTGGTCTCTCGTGATAAGAGAACGTTAAGTGGCCGGATAACCCTTGTCGGTGTCGGTTGCTATTCTTTCTTGCCCGCTTTGCATCATCCTCTCGGTCACTAACCTCATCTCGAAATCCTTCGTCCCACAGAAAATTGATGAAACTCCACAAAATTATCAGTCCGTACAGGCACTGGCATTATTGGATATTTTTATCTCCCCCCTTCAAGTTTTCAATTTTGTTCTAAATTAAAGCGCCAGGCGAACCTTTTGTTATTTAGGATTTTTGAATAGATACTCGTTTTTTGGCACCGAATTACACGTCTGAGACGGTCTGACATATTATTTGATTTCATATCCAAAGGATAGTGAATTACAACATGGTCACTTGTCTTTGAAAATACATAAAAATTTATAAACGACAGTAGGAAAGATAAGTTTTTATATTTATATCAAATGGTTGTTGAATTTTACCTCATTTCTTAAATTCGCACTACAGTATATACGTTACAGATGGTATTTTAATTGTGTTGAATTGATATAATTCATGCTAGCCTCGATTGCTTGCATATAGTATTCAATTTACATTTATCTATATTGTTAAACATGCTGTTAATCTACCATGCTTATACGACATATGACTTTAATAACTCAGTAATTATTTATGTTGATATAAGGTGGAACATTGGAATGTAGTAAACTTTAACGCAGTTTTATGTTACTATCTATCAAATATTTGTCTATCAAAACCTATTCTTTTTTCTTAATAATTTAAGTTTTAAATCGAACTTCACGTTAGGCTGGTGAATATAAATAAAATCACGGCGATAAAAATCGAAAACAAATTATAATGTTGACACAAGCAGCATGTTAAAGCTCAGCTGATTGGACAAAATTAAGTATATCTCAACCAATGAAAACACAGCCAACTGTCACAGTTTAGTTTTTTTTATTATATATATATATATATATCTATTTTTACATATTATTTCACTGTAATATAGTTATTAAGATAACAGTATGTCTACTTTTTGATTCCTTTAATTTCCTTTAAATATCTTCTAAATCAGTTTTCTAGCAACACTAATTGACAAATTCCAAGTAGGAATAGAAATTTCAAAATAGTTCAAAACGATGTTTTACAAATTTAATGCATCGAAAAATTCAGAGGCCTTAAAAAATGATTTCGGCTTTATATGTTAAGTGTATATCCATAACATTATTGTCCTGATTATGTGACTGATTTATTTGCAGTGAAACATATTTAATTCCAAACCGATATCACAGTTTAATGTATATATTTTTCAGTTTTACAACTAATTGAGTCAGATTCGGCTTTTCAGCCTACGAAAAATGCAGATGTATAGGTCCCTATTGTATGAAAACAATGAAATAATAACATTGTTTATTTTGTCACGGACGAAACTGATGCCTCAACAACACAATGCAGTATGTCAGAGTGGTTACGCCTGTCTTGTGATCTTGTAAGGTTCGGCGATTTTTGTGCAATCCGCTCTTCGAATAGAATGACAACAACAACATGGTTTGTGATTTGTGATGCTTTAAATGAGAGTTATGTCCCAAACACAGGTGATCTCGTTCACAAGCGGTCTTTGGCCCTCTTCAAATACACAAGTGTCATTCTACTTTTTCCGCATGACATGAAACCCTGGTAACAAAAGCAAATAAAAGGTGTCGCGCTGCTCTGAAATTGTTCTAAACACCAAACCCATAATACAAAACTCTTTTTTCTCCTCTATAAAAGAAGAGCTCTTCAGAGTGGACGGTGTTTCGCGTTTGAAACGAGATCGTCCGATACTTCAAGATAAAAGGTTCTGCCGCTGGATTGTTAACAAGCAGTATTTATCCCTACTGATCCAGATTCGTGAAAATTTTCCCGTCAAAATGAAATTCATCTCATTTTAATGAAACCGGTCTCTATTTAATTAGCTCAATGCACCTCAATCACATCGGACCACCTGCAAACAACAAACCTACTTTGTGGCCAGTATGTAAGGCTTTAATCCTTGTCAGGCGGGCACATAGTTCACGGTGTCTGTTAATTGGTCAAAGTGGAAAACATTGGTAATAACAGGTCCAAATTCAATTTCAATAAAACAAATTACTTTCATTCTGGCTTTGTCAGATCACATAAAAAAGGAACAAATTTTAAGCCACATTTTGAGATCTAAACAATTACGGAAACACCGATTTTGTTTTCAAAACTATGATTTAGCCAAAAAAAGGAGGTCATTTTTATTATACATGGCTACAAATCTGCGGCGAATGAAATTGAGAGCATGTTCTATGTTGAGGTTTAGGCCAGGTCTCTTTTCAATATGAAATGAGACTGATCCGGGCCATACGATTCAATATAAGCTCTACAGTTATCGGATGTTAAGGCTAATGTCAATACACTCACTGTGCAGCCGACATGATACACGGGGCGGTTTTACTTCAGTATGAAATCAATATTAACGTTCAGATTTCATAAACATACCGGGCATACGCTATCTAAAGAAGATAAATATATCGTTGTCATAGAAACTATCTGATTTAATTTCACCCAGTTAAAAAATGTAAGCAAGCCGACTGGGTAAATTCATTACCAAAACTTTTATATTTTACATAATTTGAATCACTCTTGAATTTGAATCGAGTTTCTTCAATAGAGATGACTATAATTGTTCAGTCAAGTTTAAAGGTAAATTTTAAAGTGCAAACTATATGCTTTTCTTTTGTATATGTTGTATGTTGATATACACTTTTGTATCAACGCAGATATGTAGGCCAATGACACATTGTACCAATTTCAAAGTGTTTTAGTTATTTTAAGCCATACCTCGTATTGGATTTACACAGTAGAAGATTAACTGCTATGTGGAAGAATAGTTTGGAAATACATGCATATTACTGATATTGTAAATTGCGTGCCTTAACAACGTATAAACAATGCAAGAACTGCATAGAAATTTGTTTTCTACAGTAGTTAATACTCAGATTATATGTTAACATTTTATCTGAATGCGTAACTGATATAGGACTCAGTCGCGTTGTTATGTTGATATAAATCTAAATACTTATATAGCGTTTTGGTTTAGATCAGTGATGTTTCTCAAAAATATTTCTTTACAATCTTGACCAATACCTCACGTGACTCTTGATGTTGTAATTCATTAAAACACGCCAATGATATAAAACTTTTCAACCAGAAGAATACGTATAAAATTGTTATATCGCGAGATATTGTAAACAGGCAACAGATAATTAAATAATTAAATAATTTTAAAAAAAATGTTCCATCTTTAGATTTTCATTTGTTCAGGTGTCTCAAGCTGTTTCATATAGTTGACCAAGTGACGGACATGGCTTACAAAACGTCTTGAGTGCTGTGTGACACGTTTGCTGAGAGCAGCACTCTTTCCTCGTCACTCTTATGTTTTGATAAGATTTCTACTGTGTAAATAGTATATGTTTATTATAACTTGATACCATCTGTGACATACAGGGAATTGTCCAAATCAACAATTCAAATTTTCTAAGGGTTTTGACAATTTTCGATGATGCTGATATACTATACTTAATATTTAATCATATTTATAAGTAATCTTTTTGTGGCTTGGTAGATAGAAGGTAATCAGGTACCTTTATAAACCGACACGGTTTCTGGAGTTAAATCTACTGAACAATTATTAAGCATTTAATGCAAAGCATTTTCAATCGGCGCCGAAGTTTAATTCGACCTTGACATTTGACGTATCTGGTGTTAATCTTAATTTACCTCTCCCGCTCTGTAGTGGCGCGAGTGTCTGCGATTTGGGACCGTGATAAGTAGTTCATGAGAGAGAACCAAACAAGGTTCTCTTTGAAGGCGACACGATCTCTTTTGTCCGGTATTTCGCTGTCAAATTCGTGGAGACATGACCAAAGGTATTGAGGATCAGTAATTCGAGACAAGCGCCGGGAACACATAATACG
>JARFOD010000002.1:190182-207965 GCA_031763545.1 Mopalia muscosa | reverse complement strand
AAACTAAGAAAGTGTTATCCCAAAATAACGAAAATACTGTTAAAACTTCACTTTCTAAAAGACACAAAAATTATTCATTATTTAATCTTGTCAACTCAAAAATTAAATTTGCTCTGTTCTAACTACAGGTTCGTTCTTCCGTTTACATCCTCCGACTATTTATGGTTTTGATGACGTCTCCTGTTCGTCTTGGCCTGTGGCTGTTTGAAAAATTTATTTGGATTCTGTGCTTTAAATTTCTTTGGATTCTGTGTTTAAAATTTCTTTGGATTCTGTATTTTAAATTTCTTTGTATTCTATGTTTTAAATTTTTTTGGATTCTGTGTTTTAAATATCTGTGTTTTGTGTCAAAGCGTTTTGAACCCTTCTTCTCTTCATGAGCTAAAGCTGTTGGAAGAATTAGTCTGGAATCCTCATTCTGTATGGTCGGATGACTGTTTTGCCTGTTACAATATATATTGTAATCCCAGGTGTCACGAATTGGGGACCTTTACTCTAGTGATGCGGGTTGAAGGGGTATCTAATACTTATCCACTGATATCTGATTTGTGTTTTTTTTCAGCCTTTCTCAAGTGCATTTTAGTTATATGACGCTGGTGTACTACTGCAAGTGTAAATAGTTACATAATAATCCAACTATAAAACGGAAAATATTTGTAACTTCTTTACTGGAAGAGCAATGTTATGCATTGCTTGAGCTTTTTGGGGTTTTTTTCACGATGCGATTTGAAGCTACTACATAAAGTAATTTCCCTCATTAACCGTACTTTAATTGGTCGAATAACGAGTAAGAAATAAGTCAACAAATTAAAACTACAAAAACATGGTGAATCTCCTGAATCGTTATTATAACTTGCACCGTGAGAATGCACTTTTAGTAAAGTCTACGGCTATATACCTTGAAATTTCCAAAACACTGGTTCTCGTCCTATCCCCTTTAGTAAAAACAACATCGATGGAAATATCCTTACTCAAAGAGCTCTAATGTTTGCGATGGAAGAAGGTTGAATGTATACTACATTGTCCGATGCTAGGTTATTGAAAACTACTATACCGTTATACTTTAGGTTAGGTGTAGACTCTCTGCTGTTAGTTGATCGAACTGATTAGTTTTAAATCTTGATTGAATTCAATGTTATTTTAGTGTTCTTTAAACTGTTTATGGGTATATACTAGACAGGAAGCCAAGAGTTCACATGGCCGGTTATTTTAAATTGTGATAGTTAAAGTCATTGATTTGAATCTTATGTTTGTATGGATGTGGTGACGATCACCTCGACAGAGATTTTACAAAGCAATATTAGACTACAGATAATAAAACTGACATTCTGTGGCTATAGATTTATACCCTTTGGAAAATCTACCGATGTTGAATATTTACAGCGAGTAAACAAAATCACGAGAAATTATGCATTGTTTAAAGTCTTATCAACAAACGTGTATAATGGACAACACCAAAATAATCAAACTACACAATATATAGGTGTGCATTGTAAGCAAGTCAATTTCTGTGAGTGGTACAACTTTTAGACTTCTCTTGATTGATTGGTGTATGGGTGGATAGATGAGAAGGTGTGTGTGTACTGACCGACCGACCGACTGACTACTTGATAAGTATTTAGCATAAAGCCATGCTTTATGCTATTTCACAAATGTAACAGCGATATAGTATAACAGTAAAAAACTACAATAGGATAGGATATTTATTTTCGTTGACTAAACATCTTCCACTGAACCAATTTAAGTTGAGAAGTTTTGAATGCAAAATATTCTGATGATGCGCTTTTAAAAAGGTGTATAATGAAATGAGTTGTGTAATCGTGCAAAATTGAGTTTAAACAAACGACTGTTTTATTGATTAAAGTGTTGTATGGAACTTAAGCTCCTCAGGAGATCGGAGAGAGTGTGTATATAGTTGAAGCATTTTCCCTTTGATTAAACTGTACTGTGGCGCATGAACTGCTTATGGTTGATTAATAGAAAAGCTTACACGCCATTTTTCAAGTCAACCCTTGGTAATAAACGTCAAAAATATACATTTTGTCAATCAAGTTAAATCCCTATATTGAACTTTTACTATATGTCCACAATTAGTCCATTTCCGGCCAACTATAGTGCTTACATTCCTAGCAAAACTGCTGAGGTTCCACAGGTCTGGACAAGACCTGGATCTGAAGCCGGGGACTGATTAAGAGACTCGTTCACTATAAACGGAACAATGGATACGGAAATAAGACAAAAATCAGGTGCTCATTCTGTAGAATTTTAAAACTTGTTTGATAAAACTTTGTTCTGGGATGATAATTAAGTATTAATATGCTGTGTCGGTTGTAGAAAGTGACATGGTGTATAGTTGTTTACAGATCGAGTTGCCCTCAATAGATATCTGGGCGAGGATACAATAAAACTGCTATCAAACCTCCTACGTCTGTCGTCTGATATTCAGTCTATGGTATCTCGTTTATTTACCAATCCGCATGAATTTTAATGTGACCGTGCTTTGGCTAGTGATTTGTGCATTATGCCCTGTAAGACAACGACCTTTTTCCAGGGGTACTTAACGTATTATTCACGATATATCAACATCAAGAAGCATGGCCTACAACGTATTTCTTTAAACTATAATACTAGAGAGCGCATGCGTGTCGTTGAAAGGATAATCACTCTCCTCTCATGCACACTTTGTTTGTTTGTTTCGTTATTCAGGAATTGGACAATTGCTAAGACAGAGATGGCCACCATCATGAATTATGGACGCCTTCCAGACGTCACCTTCTACAAGGCAAGCTAGTTTTACCTCGAGTTATTGACCCGTAATAAAGGAAACGTAAGCAAACACAATCCCTTTCCCATCAATCGACCATTTTTTCGTTCGTTCTTCACAAATTTCAGATTTCATTTATTATGAATTAGCAATGGCTGAAAATCGCTGGAAAACACTGTCTCGTTGGTTTGTTCGGACTTAATGCCGTAAACCCATAATACTGTCAGCAGTGCCCATTTACTCTGAGTACCATTTCTTGTTCCATAGACAAAGCATGTCAAAATAAATAATAAATGTGAATCATAACACTCATTGAGTTGAACAAACTTTTTCCTATATGTTGTCAGCTCAAATCAGTCAGCAAGGTGCTCTGTTTAAATGTTAAAATTTAAATTCAGCAATTTTAATTATATGATATTTCTTCAAACCTGATCTTTGTTCCCTTTTTAATAAAATAATATCTATTTAATATCCAAGGTTATGTTTTAAACGTTTCCTAGGAAATATTTTTTCCATATTTGTACGTATTTGAAATATTTTATTGTTGAATTGTTAACTGTTTTTATTTATGTTATCTTAGTTTTAATACATTTGTTATAAATAGTCGGTTCGATAACACTTCATCGCCAATAAACTTATGTTTCGATTTTTCCAATTTATTAATTTGTGGTCGTTTTATGAGAACTGAGTTACATAATTTAATATTTTAGGCCATCCTTTCGTATTGCATTCGTATATATTTGGAAAATATGTCATAACACTTGAAAAACATTTAGTGTTATGAGATAGTTACCAAAGTAAAAATGTTATTACATCCAATTTTGTTCAAATGAGAAGTTGATCATTTTTCTGTCTTGAAACTTTTATATCCGAATGCAAAATTATATATCGATTCGATTCTAGTCGATTTTTCTAAGGAAGGACTTAATGCCAATAATAAAAAATTGTGCACAGATAAAAGGTTAATATTTTAAAATAAATGTCCACTTTTTATAGTCCAAAGAAAAGTAAATTCAATTCTCTTGATTGATCGGCATAATACGGGGATTCTTTTCAGGCAGTATTTTCCCTATAAATGTTAATTAAATTCCATATCTACCATTGTATTTTCGCATATTCCATTTTTTTTTGTAAACTTATATATTTTAAACGACGTTTTTCAGGTACTTATTTTAAGATATTTCAATATGATTTTGCACAATGTCTATTTTGATCTCCCTTTGTGCTGAAATAAAGTGCTATCTTAATAGCTGAAATGTTTCAGAACAATAAACGATGTATACTTCTTTATATCAACATATTTGAGTCTTTGGTTTCTATTGTTGGTCAAGCTTGGCCTGTGTACACGTTTAACCTGTTAAATGCTGAAAAACTTGGAACATGGGCGGTATATAGGAGAACGAAATTTTGTTCTGTATATATACCATACAAGTGTCACCTCATTGTGTGTGAAAATTGTTCTTACGGAGTTGTTTTGTTGAACACGTGTTCCATCCATTGATTCGATTTAGCTCGCACTATTATTGACAGCTAAACCATCAAGTACCTGGACAAAAGAAGTGAAAAGGATCACTATAAACGAAGTAAACAACACAGGTATACGAAGGAGGTAGCCTCGGGATATTGGGACTATTTTCTCCATTCTTGCTTTCTTTTTAAGCCTCGCAGCTGCGGTAGAATCCGGACCACCAACAAGCAGCGGATTACATTGCTCGCTACACCCAATAAACCCTCTTAAATGCAGAATAACTAACGAGATGAGTACGCCATTATGTCCAACCTGAAAACCAATACAATATTATCAAAGGTGTGCGCAGGATTACATAATATTACTAATTCAGTAAATAGGTGGGTATAATAAAAAGAAGTTCCAAATAGGATGGAGAAATGCGTATGGGTTGGGAAAGAAAATGATTGGGCGTTGACTAAATTCTAGAACCTGTTAAACGATTAATAGTTTACACTCTTGTGTTCATATTTTAATGTACACCTGGGTCCGATTTTACAGATGAATTTCTGACATGAGTCAAAATATTCACATGGATTTCATTGAGCTAAATTAGTCTGCTTATATTCTTTCTATTTTTAATATATTCTTTTTTTAAAATTCAATTTTTTTTAAGGAGTATTTGCTCAGTGCACACAGTGTAAGGTCCCCTAGATATAGGAGATTTTTAACCAGCAATTACAAACTAATTTAACATTGATATTGTCAAACATAAATCAAATCGGCACCGGCATGTCGAATAATTAAAAGTTTCGCCATATATGTTCGTCTTGACTTGTTGAGGATAACATATGTATACCCTGTAGATGACATTAAATATATATTAAGCACACATAAATTTAATATATGTACCTATACACATTACGTATACGTTTTTGTTGATAACGAAAGAGCGTAAAGATTAGGCAAATTATAGCAATAGGGGATTGGAGTATATGCATCAAATATTGATCCAAACCTGTGTTAGATGGTGATTCGTTTGATCAATTCCACCATAAATCACCATGTGAGTAAAATAACCTTAAGTACGGTGTAAAACACTAATCAGACAAACACCATAAGTCTTAATATTCTGAATTCTGTTTGCTTTTATTTTACTTACGTACAAGTGTGATCACATATGTACAATTCTTTTTGACATATGTGAGATTCTTTGTACATATTTACGCATGTTAAAAATATGCCATAGGAGAGATTTCATTTATTTTGAACATTTAGAAAAACTGTCCATTTGATATCTGTTTGCCTTCAAAGTTACCTCTTTCAACCTCTGCGAGTTCTATTCTGTGCACACGAAAAACTATATCAGCAGGTTCTTGAAAAGTTATTTCTGAAATTATCGATTATTTCAATAGCCTAATTTAATTATTAATTTTATGAATGTTCGTTTTAAATTAGAGGAGAGTTCCATAAATTTAGGGAGAAATTAGTGTGCAAAAGAAATCCACCAATTTGATATAGAACTATTTGTAAAAGTGGAAACTCGGATATGTATGAAATCAGGCTTTACGAATTTGGTGGCAAAATTTAGAATAGATAAGAATAGAAAGTAAAGCCATTGAATAGAAGGTTATAATCGACAACGCAATTTAAAGATATATAGAGGGAAACTGTATCTAGCCATTATGTCTGAGCTTTAGGAAAAGGCTGTATTGTCCCCTTTATTCTAGATCGTCATCTAGATGTAGAACAAAGATAATTTTCAACAAAAGTAAAAGACAAAACTAAAAATTTCTATTTTGTCGGAAAAATAGACTTCCATGAATACAAGAGCGTGAAGATAGAATTTAGTAATTGACTTTGCTGTTCTGTTCCAACCGTTTTGAGGCAAAACAAAACTGTATTATCCCCGACCGGGCTCTTGTACAGCTAACTACTTTCCATCATCTTTTTTATTCTGCGATTTCACCGAGGAATATTTACTTTGCTGTGGGGGAGACGTCTTTGTAAAGGGCTAATTAGAGCTAAATATTGTTTGTGTAAACAGTCGTTTCCACTCGCTTCGATCCGCTCTTCTATCCGCAAAAGGGAATGATCAAGACTTGCTGATGCACATGACAGCAGGGTTAATTTTCTTTAATAAGATAATAGGACGGGGGCTGGAGGAATTGAAAGGTTGTCCACTACTGCCCTACGATCAAGCCGCCTTTAATTGAAGTCAAACACTAGTTTTATGAGGACTAATTTCTTCTTGCTTCAAGGCCCCAATCTCTTCAGCCTGCCCCACAAAGACCGCTTTTTACTAGCGCCTATCTTCTCTCGCCATGATTTGGATGCCAGCGAAATTTCTAATCCACTTAGGGTGGAATTGGCGTTGATATGAACAAGGTTGCGGTACAGAAGTAAGCCGCGGGCAGGGAGGGGGAGTTACTCGGAGGAACTCAAGTACCCACTTACTCAGACTTTCTACCATCGACTTCTTCAGGGCGATTCCCCGTCGGTTGTCATGCGCTACAATATTCCCAAAACCACAAACGAAGCTCAGAAAACGACTTGAGTAAACTACAACAGCGTGATGTTGAATAACCTTGCTGAGAAATGCAAGAAGGAATTGATCATTCGGAAAGTTCGGCTGATTAAAAAATCTAAGATGTTGGCTGCCTCTGAGAAGATGTTTCCCGCCAGATTCTCTGAGAAAATCTGCAGTCAAGTGATCGCGCCATCTGGCGGAGGATAGGGAAACAAAATGACTGCTATTTGATCAACATGAGTTCACACTGAGAAAAAGTGGGACAATATTGAAAAGATTTTTGTCTGTTTGCTGATTCATTAATAAATGATATAAAATGTTAATCAAATTTAACCATAA
This sequence comes from Mopalia muscosa, assembly GCA_031763545.1. Classification (NCBI taxonomy): domain Eukaryota; kingdom Metazoa; phylum Mollusca; class Polyplacophora; order Chitonida; family Mopaliidae; genus Mopalia; species Mopalia muscosa. The sequence goes on along the minus strand of JARFOD010000002.1, from coordinate 200,885 downwards.
AAGGAACGCCAGGGGGAATGAATGCAGAAAACTAATTTAATATTAATTTTCTGAAAATTAATTGGCGTTCATCATATTTAAATAATTACAATCCTGTTTGAGAAGAGTATTTTCCTCAACGTTCTCTTTTACCCGTTATAATAGAAGTCATGTCGGAGGTTCGCGGCGCTAAACTGTCCGGATATAAATTTTACAGAATATTCATTTGAATGACGCAAAGAATTGCAATAGAACGGAAGTCATCTGTAATGTTTGCAACATAATTAAACAACATGGTTAAAGAAAGGACTTCTTGTTTTGTTCACGTTTTTCTTTTATATAAATATGTTGTAATATGAGCATCTCTCTTCAACACAATAAGTAACTTGTGTATATGTCCAGATATAATCCAAGTTGTACATGGCTGTTGATTGATTGATTAAAAACGGGCAAATCATGTAAGGTTGAGGATAAACTCACAGAAGTAAGTTGTTCTATAGATCTTCATCTCGAGTTTTTATGGGTAATACATTTCGAGAGAGGGCACTATCGGTTTGAATGTACTTTTGACAAGATTTAGAACAGAAAGCAAACACAGAGACGATTGGAATGTATGTTTAATCATATACATTTGTGGTCATATTACATTAGGTTAAGATGAATTAAATCCAAGCCAAACTATAAGCACTATTAAAGCTCAATAAGTTATGTATAATTGTATCCCCTAGAATAATAACTAGCAGTACTTGGACGAAAGTGAATTGAGTGTTAACCAGTTTGTCCACAGAAATCAAACCTTAATCTGGTATAAACTCACCGAGACAACTTGCTATGGGTCACTTAAATACTTCTCGCAAGAAACGCTAGATTGACGCAAATTATTCTCTCAGATGCTGTAATTAAGGTATCTATTTGGTTGTTAAAACCATAATAACTCATTGGATTCTAGGTGTTTCTTGGCGTCGATCAGGCGAAGTGATTCTTACTTTGGACACCATTTATTCATTAAAGCTGGGATTACAAAATACAGCGATATGCAAGAGCAAGTTTAACGATGAAATAACGAATTCCCGCGGGAACTGGCGAGATGCTAAAACGCTTTACAAGCGAAGAAGACAGTCTTTTGGGCGAAAATTACTTGATTTCACACTGTAATATTTCAACTTTACAGCTGCTGTTAGAACTATAAAAAAAACTTAATTAGATATAAACCCTATCTTTGATTCGTAGAAAGAAGTATAATAAATCGGTGAAAATGCATTTGGGTGAAAAAAAATCTAATGTTGGACTAGAAAACCCTTATACTTGTGGATAACAAAAATGGCAGCCGATTGATGGAAGAGAAGGCTATCGGGACTCTTTCGGGGTCTCAAACCGGTAAAGCAGCTTTTCATTAACCCCCTCGTCAACTATGTAAATCCGTCCAAGATATGTTAATGCTTGTCTAGTTCATTCACATTTCAGATAAATTAATATTTCGATTATTTTTTTAGAATGCAAAAACTGCGAAAAGCAAGCAAATAGTCTATTTTAATATTTTTGGTTTATTTCAAACCAAGTCATTGGTTGGATTCAATTATACTTGTTCTTTCGCCTAACAGACATTGAATATCATCAAAAGAGGATAATTTAAAAAAAGCTTTGGCGGACTTTTAAAACATAAAAAAATCGTGAAGATGGGAGACTCTCGTAGGCATATATCACCATAGTAATGCACATGCGCATTTTTATAACTGTCAAGCTTACCCGTTTTCCGGACTCTTTACAGAAACGGAAGAATGAGAACAATACCGAGTACCTGATTTCATGTGGATTGGGCCTGGGTAAGGCCGAGCTTCATATCCCTGTATATTGTAATCCAAAATAAATGATACGCCTGTGTTTTGGAAATTATTTTGTAAGATACTGTTTGACGTAACACCCGCGGGTAGTCTTCTTGGTATTCGTCCATCATCCAGTAAAAGGAGGATATCTAGGTATTGTTTTAAAGCTCCTAGGAAATGTCTATATGGAAATTTGTTCGTATGTTAACGACAAACGAGGGTAAGCTGCTCCCCTCACAATTAACCAAACGAACACATCAATAACATTGCAGAACACTTACACAATTATTTTCAATAATGTTTTATTGAAGCAAACAATTTTCAATGTTATCACAATCAGCACTCATAATGAACACTTGATGGGCTAATAATTAAATTGTGGAGAATTTATCAAGCATAAGAAGTGACATTAATAAATAATTTGGTCGGGTATATGAGTTTTGAAATATTATTAAAGCAAGCGTATGTTCCCTTGACTTTTGTTCAACGACATCACACCGAAGGTTGTATTTTGGGAATAATTCTAGTTTAGAACAAATTCGGCCTTCTTCCACCCATGGTAGGGGGGTTACCTTGTAGATAGGAGGCCGGTCGCGCTGAAGGCTGATCGCATCGGAAGGTCGGTTGGCTCAGTGGTCTTGGCGGCCAACATTAACTGATGGCGATTTGATTCTTGACTCGGAAGGTTGCTGGTTCGAATTCCGGACGGGTCTCAACCTGTGAGATTACATGAACTAGCTTCGGTTCAAACCAAAAAGTCATATATGCCAATATAGCCAAAACGTTTTTTAAATTCCCTTTCTTTAAACGACGCAAAATCGTTGATACTCAATATTATTCGAAGATATTTGACCAATTCAAAGAAAACCGAAATTATCTATCGAAACCATTTCTTGCGCGCTTGTACATGGTAATATAGAAGGTGTCGTACACTATTTCAAGCTTGTTTTTATTTATTCTTTTCTTCTCCACTTGGATTTTTTACTAAAAATAAGCTTGCTGTACTCTAGTATTCAATTGATGCCGCATATTTGAGGACAAATAAAACGATTCCTACTTCCACAGTTCGTTTGAAGCCAATAACCACAAAAAATAAGCGACGGAAACATGTCGGAAACAAACATTGAAGTTTTAAATTCTGAAAGTTTTGAACATTACATCTGAATTTTAAATACTAAGAATGTCATTTTTTAAGAAGTTTTACTTCAGATACTACATAGTGTAGGGACGGGTGGGGAGGGATGAGGGCAGGAGTAAGCAGTAAAAGGGTGCCAGCGATCGGCTCACTTCATCTCGGTCTGCTAATCTCAGATTGTAAATCAGCCGCTCTAAATCGTTGATAGGTCCGGGAAAGTCTCTGTCAACATGCGATAGGGTTTATAGGTTTAATGATCGACGACTAGGGGTCCGGTGAGGAAGGGAATGGGGTAGGACCTTCTTAGACCACAAATTGATCGCCCCGGTAAGGCATAAGTCCCGATGATCTTTCTCCAGCGGAAATTTCATTGACCATAGTGTGCTGTGTTCAGCGAACGTGCACCATATTTGTTCAAGATTTGCCCTCATCAACTGACATATTGACCCTTTATTTCAAAGGTCAGAATGACTTGCGTGTCAAATTCACTCGCAACACGCTCATTGTCTCCATTAATACAAAACATATTTAAGAGAAGTTTACAATCCCTAACACAAACATATTAAAGAAACTCAATAATAACAAGATAAAACAAGGGAATAATGTACTTTTCGTTAATCTGGTCACTAACCTGATTTTAAAGTTTATTCGTTTGAAATGCATTTGTCCACTAACACGAATGTAGAAACACCGAAATAGACCACGTGACCTTTCACGACGAATATGTCCAGGGTTTGCTTTCATAAAACGATTATGAAAAGAATAAAATAGTTTCCAAATTTAAATCATGTTATAAAGATTTCTCCATATTTTGTAATGTTAAAACATAAGTTTCCTATGACGTTAATTTACAACAATCATTTTTACATATATTGTTATGGTATTCTATTCTGTAAATGCTTAATTCTACCAAAACTTAGGTTATGTAACTTTCACACAAAATCATTTTTTTTTTTTTTAAGTTTTTTCTCTAAACCTTTTACCATAGAACTTATATTTCGTAAGGTACTTTTCTCTTGCTGAAATATAAAATAGTTTTTCATGGTCAACCACATACATAAACGACATTCAATAAAATAAATCTGATATTTCTTAAGGAAATTCTTACGGGAGCGAGTTTCTTCCAGCAAAGTTGGATTTACGATTTAATTTACGTCGGTTAAATCCCGCTTCCTTACGTCCAGTTTGCCCTTAATTAAACGGTCCAAGAGCTTTTTACTGAGTGTTTTGAATATGTAAACATTTAACCACCGAAGTAAAGCTAAAAAGCTGAATATAAATTACATGAAGGGAAGAGAAGATACTGAGCAAGATAAAACAAATTAAATCAAACATAACTACACAGTAATGTTTGTAAATTTTTGTTTCTTTGGTGGTTTTTTCTCAATAGCTAAATAAAATTTAACAGGGAAAATGTCTAAATCTGTTGGAAGTAAAAACGACATAAACAACATTGTAAACTAATTTAATTGCATGCATATTCATTCCAATCAACAACTAATTAAACCGAGGCGGGGTCTGGTAGAATAGAAAATTAAACAGGTAAAGTGGAATTTCGCTTCAACCAATTTCTCTTATTGGCTTAACTTCTAACAAAGGATAAGAAATGTGTATTCGCCTAAAGATTATTTTGACGTTATTGTTATCAATGAATTAAGTGATGCCCAGATCAAACAAAAGCTCCTTATATTTATATGTGTCTGACGTGCTTGTGTTTTGACGTATTTTTACACAATACAGTTTTACCAAGCAAATTAACCTGTTTGCATAAAATACCGTATGCTTCAGGGGTTTTATTCGCACAAAAAGGTATATGGTGTATTAGTGAATTATCGATATATTTAATTCAAACAAAAGAACAAATATGTTTTTATTGCTCATAAAATATACTTTGTAAATCACGTATCAAAGCAACAGAAACGGGACCGAGATAAATTGCAGTTTTCAAAGAAAACAAATGATAGAGGTAATGTTCATTTCAAGAAAAACTAAAACGAGGTTTATGTTATTTAACCCTTATAGCCCTAAGGTGGCAGTGAACCCATTTTAAAAACACAAAACCGGCGGTGCTGTAAAATAAAATAAAAAATACAAATGTTTCCAGATTTCTTTAAAATCGTTACCCCTCCTTTGCAGTTAACACACTGGCTGTTGTTTTTAACAGAAATGAGTGAGGCAAAAAGACACAGCCAAAACACACAGTCAAACCTGACTTGTCAATGACATATGCCCAGATGGAGAACATAGAGTCACGTTTGAACAACGCGCTTGTTGTTTGCTGGTCTTCTACCGAAATCTTGTCAGAGTGTTGCCCCAAAGTGTACCTCGGAAAATACCGAATGACTCCGACTACTTCCTCGGTATCGCTGCCGTCTTCTATCCGCGATGTGTCGGTAACAAACAAAGTTCGCGATCATTTCCGCGTATAATTCGCACATTCCCGCTCTACTCACCTTCGCGTTCAAGGCCAAGCCGGAAGGCGGTTAGTTTGTAAACGAAGCTGAGACGTGCTTAGCGGGCTGGCGCGAACCGACTTCCACGGCAAGTAGCCTTCTCACAGCAAAACGTCATCGCAATAATACGGACCCTAGTCGTTTCCTCTGACATTTTCTGTCTCGTTTCTGTCATATCGTCTCCGAGATCCGGCCTTGCCAAATCTAAGCTTTTTTGTCCCTGGTAAACAAGGCGACACGTACACAACGGGGTTTTTGGTTCGTCTTAGTGCTGCAGATTTTATCTGCTTTCCAACAAATCTTTATTTTTTTTCGTCAGCCATTATTCGGCTCTAGCATTTACTATCACCTAAACTTGATTTCGTTCACACCGAAAATGGGATTTGCCAATTTGTCCATATGTAGAATTGTTTGCCGTAATTACCTCCTTGAGCATTTTTTTGTGCCAAATCCGTAGATCGTTTCTACTTGTCCTGCATACCCTAATCGCCTGAAATCTTTGTTTTAGGCTTCTCGAGTAAAGAAACCCATTTACTTGTAGATGAATTGTGTATCTTCAACGCGTGCCTATAACAGACTATAAATCCATATTCTACAACATCAGCAAAACTGCACAATGAAAAAATACATACTTGAGCAGAAAGACATACTTTTGATCCTATGTATTTCAACCTTTAACATGCGCAAATTCTACGAATTAGATGATTCGTGTGAATATATATAGGCATATGTAAAACAATTCGCGTTTGTCTCTTTCTTTGTAATATTTGTGTACATCATTAATCAAATTATTTCGCGTTTAATTTAGCTCTTTAACAGATTTTGATCTATATAGAATACATACGATGTAGACAAAGAGTGTTTGTCCTCGGTTCTCAAAAAAAAAAATTTAACTGAAATTTTAATCTGCCTAAAACAGTTTATTTCTGACAGTCAGCTGTAAGGGACCATATGATTTTCGAACAGAGCCTGGTGATCGCGCTTTGCTGTTTACAGTTTGAACAACACTGAGATAATTTTCCAAGCGAAACATCTTTAAACCGGGCGCTTAATGTCAAAAATTTATTTATTTAATTCTTTAATTCAGTTTGGGCCCGCGGCCGTGGCCTAGTGGTAGCATGTGCGCTTAATAAACTCGAGTCCGCCTATCGACCATCAGGTAGGCCTATATGAGCGAGTCACGCGTTGTGGCTCCGGAAATCGTGGGGGTTGTTTTTAAGAGGTTTTCACCCAGCTTTCTACCGTAATAGGGCTAGGTAAAGTGTGAAGTCGACAATCCATTGTCGTATACGTGAAATACCCTTGACGACGTTAAACACCGAACAAACAAACTAATCCAGTTTACTCGATAGACAGCATGGTCATTATATTCCATAAATCATAGACCACAGAAACGAATATATAGATATTTACAGCTATAAACTTCAGTTTAAAGAAAATACATTTATCGTTAAGGTTTAATTGTTATGTTACTGTTCTCAAACTGAACGGTTTTAGTAAATAAACGGAAACGTTGCATAAGAATCAATAAACAGTGTATTGTTAATTACCTAATAATTGTTAGTATTTCAACCTCCAAATGCCTTCCAAACAGGATAATCCCATACATTATAAACCCATTCCGACTCAAATGTTGAACAAACAGAAGTGTATTTAATGAGTTAGGTTGCACGATTGGCTTTTCTCGCACTTTCTGGCGTTACTTGTTATGGACAGGCAGTCAGCCAACATGTTATTTTTAAGGTCACATGATACTTTGCATGGAATAAAGTATAATAAAGCCATTAGTACACCTTAATGCCTTTAATGCTGTCCTGTTCCAGATCTTAGCATAGGGAACGGTTTGCTATCTTCACTTCGATAAGAAACTGGGTTACACTCCATCCGAAACAATCTACTCTTTATTAGATTGATGTTGAACGATGTACTGAGGATATTTCACTTATATAATAATTTAGCTAAGAGGTAATTAATGAAACACCCGATGAAAACCCCGCAAAAACCACTCATCGATCTATACAGTAAATGTATTACTTCCCTTTGATACTTATAGGGAGGACGATCCGGGCCAACTTTCAGGGAATTTCGTAATACAAATTCTTATCGTAAATGCCGTCATCCCATGATAAGAATTGTCAGTACGAAGTTTCATGAAAGTGGGTCCAGCAGTAGGAGGAGCGGACACGATCAGTATTAAAAGGCCATCAATCCATTCTTTCTGTTGTCGACTTCATGGCGGGCCATTATAGTTGAGGTTAAAGATGTGTGTAGTAATACAACTGACGTCATCGTGAAGGAACTAGTTTTTAATTTCTGATATAGGATGAAAGCTAGAATTGACCAAGTGATACGTTTAGATAAAGTGCACATTTTTTTTCTGTTCTATTCGCACCACCCTTTTTTCGGGGAAACAGTAGTACAATCATAACATATATGTCTCTGTGATTGATACAAGCTAGTGACTTATAAAATCCATTCTCTTCCGACTGATGGCATAGATGAGCACTATCGATTGCATTTAGTGTATATCAAAAAGACCCCTTGTTCGAACCAGGATTCGGGGCATGCATTCCAATTCTATACTGTTTCGTACAATTTTTACCCTATCTTCCAAACTGCCTTATCGAATCTGCCTCAGAATTACAGTATAATGCGTTGAAAAATCTTGCTCGTAGGCCCTATACATCTATTGACCAGTCCACGCTGGGCGTCGTTCTTGTTAATTCATGAAATGAAGATTCGTACAGGATTTTTTTGTAATTACATTTTTTAATAAAAGGGAAAGGCAGCTACGTGCTTTGCATAAAAATGTGTTAAAGTTAGGGATATCTGGAAAGCTTTATATTACTGCCATGGGTTGAGATTGGAGCTTTACCCCGGTGTCATTGGAAGAGCGATCAAGGTGGTCCGGAAGAGTTTTCAAGGGTGGGGTTAGTGCTTCTTTTAGAGGTAAAAGCCCCTTGGCCATTTTGTCGTAATGCCTTGTCCTTCTTGTTGATCGTAGACAAACTTTATAACCATTACTGAAGCGACTAACTCGTGTTGCTGTTAAGAAGAGCTTTTTAGTGGGGCCTCTGGCGACGAAGTCTTATCATAAACTGTGCTATCGGTAAACAAGCCTATTGTCACCTGTACATAGAACTTAATGAGCTGTTCAATGGTCTACGGAAATAGGAGAAAAGGCTACGTCAGAACCGCTGAATAGAGCAGATGACAAGTCGTGCCAAGTGAGCGAAAATTGTCTCTTCGCTGTAACAAAGGCAGCGCGACCAAATCATGGATGTGTTCTCTATAAGTAACATTTCAAAGTATACCAGGCTGAATTAGGTTTCACGTGTGTTTAGTTTTTCTATCGCATAATAAGACGATAAGATTTTACCGCAAAATAAATGCTTGCTTCCGTTTTTCTTTCTCTCTTTTTATGTTGTTTGGTATAACTTGTTTTCTTTATTTAATCTGTAAGAATCGCCAAAGGATCATAGTACGAATTGATTAATAAATAAAACCGTATAAATTATTTATACATCTGCTGTTGAAACTGAAACAGACAAACAATTGTGCTTAGTCGCAAACTGTTCACAAATTCACTTGTCAATTTAAATATTTATGTAAAGGAAACCACAGTTTTCCTCAGCAATTCATTTTTTAAAATCATAACATACGTGCATATTTATGACAAAAGAACCCGACACAACAATCTCATTAAGTCAAAGTGAACTCATCTTTTTGTTCGAACTTTAATCATTTTCTACATAAATTGATTGCGACTTTGTATATTAGAATATCAACATGCCCACACTCTTCTGTGTTCCCTAGAGATTGATCACGTGACCGCACATCCCATTAACCGTATCAGGCCTTCTTACAACTCTAGTTTTGTATTAAAACACAACCTTAATGGATCTGTATTTCAATAACAAAGGTAGCGGAATCCAACACTATGTTATCACGCTAAAACACGCGCGGCTGAGTGATTTCCCAATTAACGCGGGAGTTGGGTTTACTTGTGGCGTCTGGATGGGTCTTATATCGTCTCTCCATCACACAACAGCGATCTACTTGCCATACACTGAACATTGTCTCGCTACACACATCACATTGTCTATCTTCACACATCAATACCAAAGCGTGTGTTCCAAATAATATACATCGGTCAGTAATAAAAACATTATCTGCTTAAACGGTTTTTATTGGCACAGCAATTATGTTGTTCCGACAACAGATTTTATAATTGATGTCAAATGAAACTGACAAAGGTATTCCAAAGAGATATGAGGCCTTTGATAAGATGTAGACTATGCACGGCATGACATTTATCGAAATAACAATCAAAGTATATTCCAATGTAACCTACAGTCTTCTACCGAGATTACAATAGTGGTGATCAATTTACACAGCACCAAATGTTGGAACTTTTATTATTATACATCGATAAAAAAATAACATTTCCCCATTATCTGTTCAGTTATATTGTCTGATGTTACCTCAGCTTAAATGAAAGAAAGATATTTTCTGTGGCAAAAATATATATATTATTACATTCCTTATAAGAGTTTGTTTTATAGTGGTTGAATACAATAATCCATTCTTTTCATTATAAATATATATATCGTAATGCAAACAAGTTTATAAAATAATGTTCAGCATATATATGCACCAAAGTGTATTGCTTAAATTGTACAAAATGACATTCCGAATAAATACAATATATACCATTGCATTAAGTTTTAAAAAAATTATGTTCAGTGAAAACAAAATGCAAAAAGATATTTACAAAGTTGTGTTCAGTACATATGGAGTAGTTAACAACACCCCGTCCAGTGTGAACAGATTCTATTTAATGCAAAAACTATTTCACAAAAGAGTATTCAGAGTTTATTGCGATGATGAAGAACGACATAATATAGTGCATTTATATTATAATCCAGTGCTAAAACAAAGTTCCAAAATTAAGATTCAGTATAAATAGAGTGTATAGAAAAGACTAAATATACGTTTAAGATTTGCTTGCTTTAAAAGTGGATTACATTGTACTGCATCAATAAAATTCGCAAGAGGAAATTCAGTATAAAAAATATACTGTAATATAAAAAAGGTGTGACAGTGCAAAATGACATACAGTATTGAATTAAATGTAATGTTAAAACGTGTGCAAAATGACATACCGCTTTGAGCATATTGTAATGTTAAAAGGTGTGCAAAATGACATACCGTTTTGAGCATATTGTAATGTTAGAAAGTATGCAAAACGACATACCGTTTTGAGCATATTGTAATGTTAGCAAGTGTGCAAAATGACATACCGTTTTGAGC
>JARFOD010000002.1:177565-190082 GCA_031763545.1 Mopalia muscosa | reverse complement strand
AACGACATACCGTTTTGAGCATATTGTAATGTTAGCAAGTGTGCAAAATGACATACCGTTTTGAGCATAGTGTGATTTTAGAAAGTGTGCAACACACATACCGTTTTGAGCATATTGTAATGTTAGAAAGTTTGCAAAATGACCTATAATATTAAGTATATTAAAACATTTCAAAAAGTATGCAAAATGACATACAGTTTTTACATTCTTTTAATGTGAAAAACGTGTGGAAAATTGCATAAGGTATAGGGTACAACGCAATGTTAATTGATTGATTGATTGATTTCTTAATTCATTTACTGATTGATTGGTTGATTGATTGATTGGATGGCTGGTTGGCTGATTGTTGACTGGTTGCATGGTTGGTTGGTTGGTTGGTTGGTTGGCTGGCTGGCTGGCTGGCTGGCTGGTTGGTTGATTGGTCGTTTGGTTGATTGATTGCTTGAATGATTGATTGTGTACCAAATATCTTAATCTTAAAGATAGACTGAGTGATCGGCCGAAAAGTAGAACTATTACATATTAGTAACAAACACATATTCTTGAATAATTTTTGTGTCTTATCTAAATGCAACTATGTCCGTGGCACGGTTGGGCTAATAGTGCACTGAGACTTGGTTTGTTTGAAGATGTTTTTAGCGGCTTAACTCAGGTTATCTGTTGAGTAGTTCCCTATACCCTCTAACGCACGTTTCTCTGTTTGACAAATTAGAAAATGAGTGTACCTTAAGGTTTTGTGTTTCTACAGCTTGTGACTTGTAACCACAACTTACACTAGAGCTCACTATATTTGATCTCAGGCTGTTTTACATAGAACTGACGTAGCCGAACCGTTTCAAAGCGAAACCATCAGCACCGCTATCATTCAACGTATCACGAACGCAAAACTATCGGCGAGCCAAAAGCAAGCGGAAATAAATACAACGCAATCAACAGAGTGCGAAAAGTCAGTTGGTCTGTGGACGTTTGGAGATGGATCAGACAGTAAAGCCTACTTCGACACAGACACGTGTAAACATTACCAAATCTTTCTTATTCCAAAACACAATCTCTCACCAACTAGGGCTTAGAGGTTAATACATCTCTGTTCCCATGTTCTGTATTTATCTGAGGTCATTTAATAATGGCGTATATCTATATTTGGTCCACACACCTTTTTAAACCTCCAATTTGACACATAACAATTGAAACAAATAATATCAAAGATTAAACAAAATTAAAATTGCCCAGAGAACTAGCGTTAAGAAAATTATGTGACACACTTTTACCTCTTACTTTTGGAATGAGTAAGACACTGTTTAAACTCATCTTCTTTATACTACAGCTGGAAGAACTTCTTCTAACGAAATAAGAATAAGCCACAAGACCATTATATGTATTAACATGATAACGTCGCCATAAAACAGATTTTAATTGTAAATCTTCTACTAACCCTTATAGTCCATGTCAAACCGAACTAAGTTTTTTTGTTATTGATATATTAAACACCTTGACGTTTTTATTGATTTTTAGTTATTTAATACCACTCCGTCTTCTGGCCTCTATATTTCATTTGAATAAAGACGGTTTGACCTAAATATATTAAACCATATATAACTCAACATATTTAACATAGTCCAAGGTGTATTCTCTATAATACATATACACCAATAACCGATAGGCAGCGCATTTAAGAATGAAAAAGTAGGCCAAGGAACTTAAACAAATAAATTAAATAAAATTAATCACATTGTCACATGCCGGATGTCGATTAATATAAACTGATGAGTTATCGATAAACTCCCAGAAACGAATTTTAATGAATAGACGGTAAAATATTATAAAATATTTGATAAATAAACATACAACTATAAAAAAGTTTAAGATCGTTGTCCTTACTATGCTGACCCAATATATATATACATTAGCTCGCATTGCAAATTTTTTCCAACCTGTGTATTTATACTTCCCTGTTATGCTACCGCACATTTTTATATGAAATACGTGTTTGTTCAAACAGACACATAACTTATAATTGTTGCAGTAAACCTTTTGATTAGTAACGTTCGCCAATGCTGTCATCAGGGAAAAATAACAGAACAAACTAATGTTGTTAAACAGAGCCTTTATCTTATTGTGAAACAAAGATATTTGAAAAAACAATAATCTATGTATTAGATAAGACCGCTTCCAATCGCTCTTTCAGATCTTATACAAGATGACTTTATAGTGAAAAGGAAAAAGTCCTTTGAAGTTAAACGCACAATAATAAATGGCTTTATCAATGAAACCAATACAATTGTAAAACATTGGCTTTGATTGATCTCCTAGACGTGGGCTTTTCCCTCAAATTTCTCCATTATTCGGTTATTGGCGGAGTGTAGACGTGCCCGGGCCATTGATTGGTGTGGCACAAGAAGGATTAAGTTGTCGAAAAGTGAAATACAACCTAGGTAATCATCTCTTCGTGTTCCTGGGCCGATTTCTCCTGTCTCTAGCCAACGAACAAACACCGAACGATGGGCGATAATGTATGGAGCGATCGATCTTCCTCTACGGTATGACAACGATCGTTTTAACTCACTGGGTTGTCTTGGCTCCTCGAAACAAGGGAATAATCTAGCACAAAATAGTCCTAATATACGACATCCATGATTGATTGCAAAAACACACAAGGAGAAAAAGTCCAATCTATACATTACATCGATCAATTTCTCCGAGCTTTTTCCATAAGAGCAAATATATATACACATCCTAAATAGCAACGTACATTTGAGAAAACCGTCCGAGATTATCGGAGAAAAGAAAACAATAATGTAAGATAAATAAAGAAATTAAAGTGGTCGCAAGTATAATTAAATGTTATTGGTACTCTCGAATCCCATGAATAAAACGTGTAAAAATTAAATATAAAAATAAAACATGCTCCAGAGTATTAGCTGTGGAAAGCGCTCTAAGGGTCCTCATTTTGTTATCCAGGACAATGCACAGCAATCGAAGTAAAACAGTATTTTTAATCTAAATTTAGATAAATCAGGAAAAGCCTCAATTTTCTTGGCACAGTTCAATGGCAATACACGCCTTAATTTCAACTGTTTATTGTCATCAATAAGGGCAGCTAGTTCTGGTCAACAAGAAATGTCTCTCTGTATTGGAAAATTTAGTCAGGTCATTTAGTTTGTTGAGATCGGGTGTTGTGTTGTAAAGGAGATAGTTCAGGGGCCAAGAAGTACTCTAGAGGGAGACTTCAGGGCCCAACCCTCATCGATCCTGGGAGAGCAATGAGTTATATATTCCGGCCTGCGCCCTCCTTCAGTTCTTCCTACTTTAATCGTTCTCTCAGACCGACGACCAAAGCGCTCAGATGGCCAAGCAATATTGAGGAAGCTGGCAATAATACCAGTGGAAATTAAAACAACTTGTGTAAACAAGATTCTGAAAAATTTCGCCATCTCGGATGATATCCGCTAAATAAGTCTCCAAATTGGGCCGGACTCTATCGATTTCTGGGGTCGTTGGAGCCAGATACACGGGCCCTTGCTCGGAATTAATCCGCTGACTGCAATGTGTTACCTCGCCTAGCCGGCCTGCCGTACCGCTCACTTCATTTCTATTTCCCTTCTTCGGAAGCGGCACATTTCCCTTATATCGAATTCTAATTTGATCGAGTTCGTGTCGCCGTACCAGGTTTCCCAATGAATATTCTGTTCCTTCCCAGAAAACAGCACAGGTGTCGTTGTTGTGCTAATTAAAAGATCTCCTGGCAGTGTCAAAGTAAAAGCATTTCCCCTCGCCTTTGATTATCCGCTGGGCACCTGATTAGCCGACGCCAGTAGAAAAAAATTACCGATATTCGATAACGGACGATCTCAGAAGTGGAACTTTGCCATATTTCATATTTGTTATACATAAGAAAACAGATCTACGGTTAACTATTAGATACACACAATATTTATATTATACTGGAAAAGCTATTCCAATACACCAAGTGGTTGTAATCTCAAAGTGGCGTCTTGTTAGCAGTATTGTATTCATTTGTACATAATAACTCGAACAAAAACAAATGGACTCATTTCTTATGAATTACATACGATTCCCGGTTAAATAAAACGTGTCGGTACAAGGTGAGTCAAAACAAAAAACTGTTATAGTACCCAGCGTGTGGAGATATCAGCCTTTTCTGGAGGAAATTGGGTTATTATGTGAACTATACTTTTATACGATATAGGGATGTACCTGTCATAAGTGTGAATACACGATGAAAGCCTTACTGTGTGGTAAAAGTCAACCTTGTATTACCCATGCACAAGTTATTGTATGTCAGCCCTACGATTATAGTACTTTGGACGGTCCAGCATCAGAGGAATCTAGTTATTTAACGTAATTGTGATATGTGATTGTGAATGCCATACAAAATTACATAATGACACTATGGGATTTCTTACCCCTGTTAGTGCCCTAACAAGATATGATATGCGCAGGACGTTGTGACATATACTACAACAACATTAGAATGAGACCACTAATCGTTACTAATGAATTCCTTGTGAACGAGAGAAAGGTTTTATTGGTACGCAATTCATCAGTTCTTTTATATTTCACCTATGTGTTGAATTCGGCTGACACCTGCTCCGTGTATAGCCGGCACAATCAAACCCTCACGTGGCACCAATTTCTGACTTTATTCTGAAGTAAAGTCCGCTATTCAAAATGTTTTTTTGTCAAAGGAGATGTGGGAACCATTGATTCCGTCTGAAGCCAGTGTATTTCATGAACTGGTGAAGATTAGGCACAAGTTGTCCGACTCAATTACTAAATCAGCACTTCAGTCGCGGTACGTGCGTAATTTTCGTCTCTCCTCCAACAAGCATTTTCCCAACAAGTACCAGGATAGTTTCACATTCTGCCTTATTTCCCATTAAAATGGAATTACGTGCGATCTTTAAGATCTCTGTGCTATCGCCTGTGTCAAGCCACTATCTGTGTATGGAAGGCAAAACAAGAAAATAGCATGCTTTCTCCGGTCTTCATAATCACTTAAATGGGTTGAATCAGCAAATCGTGCCATTTCTGACTACATCGATTCACAAGGATTTTTTGTCAATTCGGCTGCCCTATGGAAAGTGAAATCGTCACTTTTCTATCATTTAGAAAGGTAGCACTGTACAACATAGCAGTGGGCTTATCTCTCAATAAAGATATAAAGAAGGGATTTTCTCCCGTCTAGAGTTATCAAGTTCCAGATAGAGTCTAGGTGACAGCTCAGTCTGGAGTCTTTAGGTACCGTCATGCTTCCATCGAGGGAACTCATAGAAGAGACAGTCTGGCAAACAACACAGTTCAGGCATTACAAAATAATCAACTTCTAGACGTGGTCATAACAAACCAAAGAACACAACAAAATATTCCATCCGTGATTTTATGTCCAAATATATTTCGTTTACAATCACCGACTCATGGCAACCGACATAAAGTAAAATTATACCTGGAAGGGGTTGGTGAATAGATATAGATATAGGACTTCTGTTGTAATATCTCGGACTAATGCATTCCACCGAGATGAAAACATTTGGAAAATATAACTATTGCCAGCACACGGAGCGAAGTCAAATATTTCACAGAGGCAAAGATTTCCGATTAATATGAGACTGCTGTGCACCTGGCTTTTATTTGGTCAGACAGAGTACTGATTATTATACAATACAATTTAAGACGATATAAATATTTAAGCGTTTAACTGAAGCGTTTGGGGCTTACGTATATAACTAAGTTGAATGACGGTGGGACACAAGATAATCGTTCATTTACAGACAGGTGTACAATTTTATGATTTGTTGGTTGAATTGTGAAGCCCACGAAACAAAGCGGTTTTCTAGATTCTCAGATAGGTGACATGTATTGCTGAATAAATGTTAAATTCAACAAAATAATATCGAATGATTAACAGGTCAAAGGAAAATCAATTTTAAGCCAGTGTAAATTCCACACTAAGTGTGATTTTAGTGATTTTAAAAGTGTTAATATTTTTCTTAGCATCTAAAAACAGATACATGTCATATGTATTCCGATGATGACCAACCACACTTACTTATGGGATTACCAGGACGGCATAAAAATATGGGGAAACAGTTTCGAGTTGGTGAAAAACTGTCATAGCTTGTTAATGCATCTATTGTTATTTATAGTTACTCATATACATAAGTACATGAGAAGGAAATGCATGACAAAGGCGATTGGTTGTGAGCTTGTCTACAGTGTGCATCTTCCAAAGGTAAAATTCATAATGCATAAGACAAGGGGCTAGTTGCTCGAAAGGCCAAAATTCGCTAAAACTGGATCAAATCGCTAATAACGGATTAAAGCAGCCCTTCAACAGATTAATACCTTTGTTGGAGGCTTCAAGAGATGATCTTCTTTTCCGCCTTACCTCCGCAAAATGTAGATGTGAGGCTCAGGGTAGTCCCTGATTGAGACGGGGTCAGGAGGGGAGGGGCTAAAGGGGGGGAGGGGTATTTGAACTGATGATTCCGACAATGAAATAACAAATGTTGGATAGTATTTTCTACGTGGCACTCTTCACACAACTTTGATTCATGTAAACCAATTATATTGCGGTATAAATTAGTGGGTAAATGACTGGATAACGCACGAAATACTAATATTTCAGATTCCCGATTATTTGCTGATATTTTCCGGATTGAACGAACAGACTTATTGCTAGAGTAGAAGAACCTTCCTTGGTAGCATTGTCCCACTCATGTTGCCATTGATTAATACATTTTGGCATGGCTAAACTCGTAGTTTCCGATATGGACATGGGATGATACATTGTAACCTTCCTGAAAAGAAGAGCTTGTTTTGCTAAGTGATCAGCAAGTTCGTTTCCAGGGACATCTATATGAGGTGGAACCCATTCAAAGTTTATGTCCATTCCCTGATACGTTTAGATTAGTGCACGTATGTAGAATGTCGAAAAGTATAGCAGACGACTCGTTCCAAACAAAATTCTCCATAGCTTGCAGAGCACCAAGAGAGTCTGGCAGGATAATAGCTCGTATTGGTTTTAAATCAGCTAGACAATTAAGAGCACAGAAAAGGGCTATAAGCTCAGGTGTAAAAACTGGAAGTTTGAAAGTCTGTATGATTTGGATAGCATAATTCGGGAATGAAGAATGCTGCGCTAACCGTGGCCTCCTCTGGTGACTAAGAGGCATCTGTACATACCTGGAGGTGTTGAGACAAATCACATCGGATGTGGTATTTCTAGTATAATAAAGCCATCTTAGGTTGATCTTTTTTTTCTCAAAATATCAGACAATACAGTGCATATATTTGGATAGAAAAAAGTATGCCTATGCGCCTACGAAGATACAAAGGCAATTCGCCATATATCACCTGTAGTACATTAATAGGTGTGCTCCGAAGAGCACCAGTACAAATTCGCAGTGCTACACTCTGTATTTTGTCCAACTTTTCCTTTACAGATTTACATGCAGAATCATAGCATTCTGACCCATAGTCTAATCTGGATCTAATTAATGAGCGATATAAGAGTATAAGCTTGACTGAGACAAACCAGTCAGCACCTAACGTACCAACGCTTTCTGACTTTATCCTGACGTCATTCCGTTGTTCAAAGGACAACTCGCGAGGGCAGATATACCAGTGACATTGATTGTGGATGGTGGCTGCGGCATGACATAGTGAAGTATTAGTGTTGGTTCTCCGATTCAATTACTACATCGCTTCTGAAGTCTCGGTACGTGCATAATGTTAGTCTCTCTTCGGGACAAGCGCTTTCCCAATAATTCCCATGATAATTCACATTCTCCCTCATTTCTCATTAAAAGCGAATTACGTGCCATCCGTAAGATCTGTGGACAATCGACGCTCCCAACACCACGTCTGTGTTTAGAAGGAATACCATGCTTTCCCAGTCTCCATAATCACGCAAATGAATTGAACCAGCAAACCGTGCCATTCCAGACAATATCAAACCTTACATAGTTTTTTGTGATTACGTCTGTTTGACGGACAGGTAAGATCGTCACCTTCCAACCATATAGAAAGATGACTCTCTTTGATATATACAATGGCTTATATCGTCATACTGAACAGGCGGAAGTTATTCGTTATGTCCCTATGGTACTTTTCAGACCTAAGCGCGGAATTTTTAGACATCGTTCAAATGTCAGTTATAAAGGCATATTGATATCAGGTGACGTTACTACAGGTGACGTTATCGCAGGTGACGGTGACGTAGTAACGTCACAATCAACAAACATGATAAACAATCGTGGTGGTCATACTCAACAACGAATTTTTGTGTTCCTAATTTCGTTTTTAAATATCAAGTCTACATCTACGATATATTAGGGCCACCATCATATAGTTTACGGCTATTGCCGTATTTTCAAGACTTTATGTGTGTGTCGTGGGTATTCCGTGTTGTACTTTTAATGGTGAATTAATCATAGTTGTCGAGAATCGGGTCAATAAATAAAATATTCCTTTGTCGTCCGACTCTATCGCCTGATTATATATTTTGGTTTCATTGAAATCAAGGGATTCGTTAGTTTGACCCGCATTTGTTGTAAGGCAATTGTATGGACTAGTCCGGGATACCATTTTTAGGGTCTTTAATAGTTCTTTCTATAATGGAGTGTGGTGACTCCGAAAAATTCATTTAAAGATTTATTTATGGTGACTATATATTTCGGTTTATTTTAACCATCATTAGTAGTGATATTACAGAGTATTTATATGAGAGAAAATGTATATTAGCATACATAAGTAAATGCAAAGTCTGTAGTTTAAGAACTATCTTCCTAATGTGACCGTCGTTCTAGTTGAGGATAAAGTACATGGTTGGGTATTTGGTTACAAGATGACCTGTGCATGGTGACTTATTAATTGCTGTAAAGACATTACAGGACGAGTGTCTCCTTAGCTAATCTTCCAGTATCAAATGTTATGCAATATGTACAGGTAGTTAAACCCCATACATGTCAAAGTATAGTTGGACTCCAGTACACATGGTATTATATAATAATAGTATACTCTACTAAACTCAGTCAAAAACTGAGAGGCAACGTCTCCTCATATATTGAATGATGGGTCTGAACACACCATGGGGGATGCGTAGCCATAATTGATCCAACATGGCACCAAGTTCCTGCAAATTCTGTGGAGGGTTCCTAACTTGACAGAGTCTTCTGCACAACACACCCCTTGATGCCAGCATTCCTAGGAAATTCCGCGTTAAACTGGCCGTATGAGGCCATGAGCTACCATGAATGTCAAAAGCTCTGGAATGAGCAATTGATCTCTGTATCCTGCAGCTGTTAGGTTTCCTCGAACCACCATCAGTCGGGAACGGGCAGGACCATAAAAGGCATCCCAAAAAATAACGCTACCGCCACCAAAACGGTCCACTTCCTGCAAACAACACAGGGTGTTCCGTTCACCGCGCCTCCTCCAAACTCTAACTCTCCCATCAGCGAAGTGCAAAGTGAATCTGGATTCGTCACTAAACACGACCCTATCCCAATCACCTTAGTCCATCTCACATGTCGTTGTGCCCAGAGAAGCCGTTGACGTGGGTGTAACTGGGTTAAAATTGGTCCATGACATGGCTGGCGTGCATGGAGACGAGCAATGCGCAGACGATTACCTATGGTTTGGGCAGTCACACGACCTTTAAACAATTCATTTCTAGTGGACGTTGTAGTGAGAAATCGATTACGCAAATGACGTAAGACGAGTTGTCGGTCTTCTGCATTTGTCGTCACACGTGGTCTACCCGAATGAGGACGGTCTGCTAAGGTGCCAGTTTGTTGGAGACGTGTCCGAAGATCATGGCTAGTTCGTAGACCTCATCCAATAAGTCAGTGACCGACGTTCCTGTATTCAGCATGTCAATGGCACATTCACGTTGAAGGTTTGACAGTCGTGGCATTGCAAATCAACCGATAATTTACTGTAAGAACTTGTTTTCCCGAGATGTCACTCTACTGTGCTAACGTGGGCTCAATTGCACGTGTCCCATAAGGTCACGTGACTAGGAACACAAGGACATATGCTTTATCCTTCATGTATGTTCGCACGAACTGCAGGCTTGTGCACGTCGGAGTTGCTGTGTGTCATGATGTATTTGACAACTCATTTACCTCCAATAATAATAATAAATATATCACTTGTTTTAAGTTTTAATAAAATATTTAGACATTTATGAGTGTGAAGTTTCTTTTTTGACTGAGTATATGTGCTACTTAACAGTGGGAAGTCAGATATATGTTTATAAGCCGTTAAGCGCAATATAGTCTAGAAACTGATTGATTGATTGATTGATTGATAGATTAATTGACTTGATAATTGATGGGCTGGTTGGCACGAGATAAAGAGTTCGTATAGCAGCTTCATTAGCATAATAGAAAGCCTGTTCGTTTCCTAATATCACGGATATAAGACAAACATTACATGGTGATCAGTAGTAACAAGTTTCTTTTGCGGGTTCCCGTCTCTAGGGAGGGCGCAGTGCTCCACCACGTATGGCCGACATTTTTAGTTCCTCCCCTGTTGCTGCCTTTTTAGTGACGTCAGTTCGTATGTTATATTAACAAGTAGTTGATTTTCTGGAGTATTTCCAGATCACAACTGAAGCAGAAATAATTGCGTCATGTTTGACTCACCGGTGGATATGAACTCCAATATCATGGCATAATATCTGCCACTTCTCATTAAAAGCAAATTAGGTGGAAGCAGTTCTATGAAATTATGTTTTCACTAAATCTTAATATGGAAGAAAAAACTTGTGAAGGCATGCTTTCTCTGTGCTCTATAATCACTAAAACCAGCAAGCCGTGCCATTCAAGACAAAATATTGAGCCATTTCATTTTGTCTACTTCATGGAACGAGAAAAGACTCCCTTTCCTTTCGTTTAGAAAGACAGCAGTGTACAATACAACACGAGGATTATCGCCAATGTGAAACAGAAGAAGGGGATTTTCTTAGGTTGGATATTTTCTTGTCGGCGACAGAGTCCTGATGGCACTCAGCCGGCGGCCTTTAGGCGCCGTCATGCCTCCATAGAGACGAGGTACTCATCAAATGAGACAGTCAGCAGTCTGATTGCAGTATCAACTGCTGTACGTGTTCACAACAAACCAGACAACAAGGGAACAGACTCGGTTCCATCGCCTCATTATGAGTAGCAAAGTCTCAGCAAAGGGTAAAAATGTAGCCACTAAAAGTATCGAATGAATAAGTTCAATTATACAAAAAAACCTAAGCTGTGTTGGGTGTTAATTGTTCGGGAACGGTACAGCTTCTCGACAAGGACTGGGAAAATGAAGGTTTATATCAGATTTCTTGAAAATGCTTGCAGTTGTCCATCCACCCTCTAGTGTTTGTTAACCATAGTACTAACAGGTGCAGCTTTTTAATGATTGAATTAAATGGTTGATTTGTTTGATGAAGTAGTCTGTTCTGCGAGAAACATTTTCCGCTTTGATCCGGGATTCTGCGCGGTAATCCGAACACTCTGTATTAGTCAAATGAGTAATGTTCTGGTTTATTGCATGAGCTGACGATGATCAGACAAGAGCGCCTCTTCGTTAAGAACGATGTACGTAGCCATATTTGCATCTTAAGAGGATGAGCAGTTTCCCACCAAGCATCAATACAAATACACACACTCGCCCTATTTTTCGACTGTTCGTCCTTTTTTTTTTTTTTGTCATTTGGTGTGCTCAAAGAAAATGGAAAACATTTTTCCATTGCACTTAGAACGAACTGCACAATGAGTGGCCAAACTTATCATCAATTTCTTGCGGTGAGTTTGTGAATTTAACTGTTTTCTTCTCAATCATATAGTCTATGTGATTCTGGTAGGAAGTACATTAGATCCCGTTATGCCTCCATTTGGGCAAGTGAGATGCTATAAATACTAGGAACAAATCACATCCTTAGGCTACAAACAATCTACTTATCGGTGCGGTGAAAACAAACTAGATCAATTTATTAGTGATTGGTGATGATTACATCTTATAGTGGTCATGTCAACCTGGGTAAAAAAATGAATGTCTTTTGAGTGTAGACCCACAAGATAAAATCCATGTGTGTTGCACTACGTCTTTCGTCTGGTAACCGCAAAATTTTGTAATTTTTTTTTTTTTTTTCCTTTTTTTTTCTAAGATTATTGAAGACTTTGTGTCGTTTTATTTAGCCACGATTTGTGATTATAAAAGCAAGATAAGATATGTGGAACAAAGAGTGGGTTTTGGACTGATGCTAAATTATTCCGAAAGTCTGGAGACAGAATCTGTCACAAAATCAGTTATATAGTAAAATCAATCACTAAGGAAGTAGGGTTATGTTTCGATTAGTAGCGTCATTAAGACGAGCAGAGGCCGGCTGCTCGAAGCTCAGTTAAGTTAACGGTCCATTAGATGACGTTGCCTAATATTATTAGTTATTGACGTTTTTCGAAGGGTGTACGGACTTTTATGACCGTCCTGCAAACTCGTACGCCCTGAG
>JARFOD010000002.1:166046-177465 GCA_031763545.1 Mopalia muscosa | reverse complement strand
TTAACCGTGGGAAAGTCAGTTAGCCAGTTAACCATTGGAAAGTCAGTTAGCCAGTTAACCGTGGGAAAGTCAGTTAGTCAGTTAACCATGGGAGTCAGTTAGCCAGTTAACCACGGGAAAGTCAGTTAGCCAGCTAACCACGGGAAAGTCAGTTAGCCAGTTAACCATGGGAAAGTCAGTTAGCCAGTTAACCACGGGAAAGTCAGTTAGCCAGTTAACCATGGGAAAGTCAGTTAGCCAGTTAACCGTGGGAAAGTCAGTTAGCCAGTTAACCATTGGAAAGTCAGTTAGCCAGTTAACCGTGGGAAAGTCAGTTAGCCAGTTAACCGTGGGAAAGTCAGTTAGCCAGTTAACCATGGGAAAGTCAGTTAACCATGGGAAAGTCAGTTAACCATGGGCCATTTTGTCTGAACTTAAAAACACAAAATGATTTTACCTAGACTTCTTCTAGCATCCACATTATCCCTGAATTTCATGTTGCTTTCCATGTCACTATCAGATTCCTTGAATAATGGAGACCCCATACTGCGACTCTCAGATATTCTTCAAATAAATATTCAAAATTCATATTAGCAAAAACTAAAAATTATAAACATCAATATATTGATTTATACAATCATTAGGTAAACTTTTGATACAGTTGCTTAGTCATTGTTTTATGACTGTGCCTTTATGTAAAAATAATCATTCTTGAACATTGCTCTACACAATGCTCTTTTTACTATCTATTGTATACTAGATGTATTACACAATAAATATTAAAGACAAAGCATCAAACTTTGGATTGATTTTCTGCAGTTAAGATGTAGGACTACAGTATCCTGTCTGCCTGTTCCTGAATTTCTACCCTAAAGATCTTATTTAGCCTGGAATAAAATTCTCAATTACCAGTATTTTGCGTCAAACAAAATCTTATTTCTCACTTTGTCTGAGAAAAAAGTCTTACTTATGATTTGTCATTCACTGATTTTGCATCTGCATTATTATTAAAACATCACACCTGATCTTAAACCTTGATTTTGAAAACTTAAAATCCATATTATATTATTATGAGAATCCAAATTGTGTGTTTGACACTACGAGTTAGGTGCAAGGATATCTTTTCTCACAGATTACTTTTCATGCACAGGCAGTTAGCCAACGTGTTATCTCCAATGTCACGTGATGTTTTACCTATAATGTCACGTGATGTTTTACCTATAATGTCACTTGATGTTTTACCTATGTCACGTGATGTTTTACTTATAACGTCACGTGATGTTTTACCTATAACGTCACGTGATGTTTTACCTATAACGTCACGTGATGTTTTACCTATAATGTCACGTGATGTTTTACCTATCATGTCACGTGATGTTTTACCTATAATGTCACGTGATGTTTTACCTATAATGTCACGTGATGTTTTACCTATAATGTCACGTGATGTTTTACCTATAACACATCCTAATAAATCCAAAGGTGCACCTTAATGGACACTACACTCTCATATAACATCGGGACAGGAAATGACAATAGACTTCATTGGCAATAAACAACTACAAAAAAGATGAATTACAAGATGTAAAAGAAAGAAAAGAACAGATCTGGGTCACTTTCATGAAACTTCCTACAACAAATTTCTATGGTAAATGACATCGTCCCATGTTAATTTTCTGAGGTGACTTCATTTACGATAAGAAATGCCTGTTTGAAGTTTTGTAAAAGTTGCCCTAGCTTCATATTGCCCCTTAATGGTATGGAGACAACTTATACCAGGGTAACAGCAAGCTCACCCCTACCACAGCTATTGTAAGATAAACTTGCTGTTTAATACAGCTAGTAGATCCCATAGTTTGATATGAACCCCTTGTTTACAGAACAGTAAGTGATATGGCTCAGCTCAGATGACATCTCTATGACAGATTTACACACACAATATTAATATCACCTACAGACTATAAATTTTCTTACCTGGTCTGCATAGGATAAGATATTATATTCAGGTGTTTATGCATCTCTAAAAAGCTGTATGCTCAGCTTTAATATATAATAAAACGTCAAAGGTAACATTTTATTACAGGAGAATAAGTACACCTACACTGTACATGTACATTAGCTTTAAGAAAATTTCTCTAGTTGACACAAATGTGATCAACTACTGTTTCCTGCTAAACATGTGCCAGAACTTATTAAAATCTGTTTCTTCTGTACTTTTTCACTTTAAAATTGAAGTTTTGATCCACCCAAATTGAATTGAATTGACTTAAAAGCCTTTAATAAACATTCTGATTAAAATTGAATAAGCTTATAGAGTTGAAATGGGAAATAATGAATTTGTATCTGCTAGCATTGGATTTTTATTGAATTGGTGAGAGCTGTATTTG
Organism: Mopalia muscosa; assembly: GCA_031763545.1. Classification (NCBI taxonomy): domain Eukaryota; kingdom Metazoa; phylum Mollusca; class Polyplacophora; order Chitonida; family Mopaliidae; genus Mopalia; species Mopalia muscosa. The sequence continues at coordinate 175,099 of JARFOD010000002.1, read as the reverse complement.
ACTTCTAGAAATCAAAACAGCCTTAAATAAACATTCTGATTAAAATTGAATATATATCTGAAATTGGAAATAATTAATTTGTATCGGCTAGCATTAGTTTTTATTGAACTTGGTGAGAGCTGTATTGGACTTTTAGCAATCCCTATAAACATGGATTTTACCACATTCGAACAGTCCCCTTTCATAGCAATTGTTAGTGATGTTAAAACACAACAAAACAGTTATATCCATGTAGCTGTTAACTGTTGCCGGTGTGATCTCTATGGGATCGACAATAATGTTTGTTTGTTTCGTTTGTTTGATTGGTGTTTAACATCATACTCAAGGGTATTTCACTTATATGACGATGGATTGTCCACTTCACACTGTACACAGCCTTATTACAGTGGAAAACTGAGAGTAAACCTCATAAAAAAAAAACACCCCCGCGATCGCAGAGCCACAACATGTGACTCGCCCATATACCTGATGGTGGAAAGGTGGACTTCAGGAAGCGCACTCGCTACCACCGAGCCACGGCCGTGGGCCCTTTACAATAATAAGTACTGTTAAAAAACAGGTCTCTCGTCTCAGGATGATTTACTTGCATGGATAAGACGGGATAATACCAAGGATAGAAACAAACATGGTCCTACCCTGAGACCCATCCACCTGTCATTTTGGACAGGTAGATTGCTAAAAACGGTTAAAATGAAAGGTAGAAATTCTGAATTTTAACATGGAATAAAGAGGAAAACAGACATTTTTGACAGTCAAAATTCCTCAAAATTTCATATTTTAGTCATGACTATGCCAGTTCCTTCACATCTAGAAACAAAGTATGTCGCTGACTGGAAAGTGACCTAGTAACTTGTTTTAACCTAACCATCTTTGTTTTTCCTTTTTTTCAAACTCAATCTCCAGTGCTACGATTGATTGATTGATTGTGTAACCCACATCCAGCGGCCAGTGATACTAACTATAGTACATATCTTTTAGGGTTCCCAAGTTATTTTCCATTGAAAAATGTGGATTTTTGCCACACATTTCCTGCATTAACCTAAAATTGTTCAGTTAAATGCATCAATGTTTGTTTCCTCTTTTGATTGGGATTTTATGTCTTCCTTGTTTGATTGCAATTTTATGTTGTAATCAAACAACATCTTAGGCTATTTTTCATATTTGCCAGCCAAGCGGGCGAAGGAAAATATCCACAACACCAATGGTAACAACAATGACATGACAATCACAAGATCACAATAAAATCTGATTTGTGTTGATGTTTAGCTCAGAGAGCACCAGGGCAACAGGTAACTCCTTCTGATAGGCTCTACTTGACCGTTGACCGGTTCTTTATAACAAATCCCATTATCAAACTGAAAGTTACAAACCTTCAGACATCCTATCAGTCAACCAGTCACAGTCAGGAGTTATTTTCCTTTCAGAGAAGGTCAGCAGGTCGCTCATTGAAGCAGACATGTTTTACTGACAAGAGAGAAAGTGATGAACAAAAACGCAATGTTCTCCACAGAACTATTCCACTGACTGAACAAACTAGAGTCGGTCTAACCCAAACCATACTGTCTGTCCTCAGCAAAAAGTTCAATATTTGTGGAAAATGTCCCTAAATTAATTTATGGAAATCATGGATTGGAAAGTATATTAGCTAAAGAGTTTGAGAGCCAACAAGATCTGACAGGATTGTTGTGAGTTGAGTTTGCTGATCAACCCTAGAGTCCACAAACCGTAATCACACAGACCTTAGCCCGGCAGATATCAAGAGTGGGTGAAAGGCTAGAGAGAGCATAGACCCAGTGTTTACCTGGGGGCTACAGACACATCACAATTCTATTTGTCCACCAATCCGAGAAAATTAGCTGGGAGTTACTTCTAAATCTGCCTCACCCCCCAAAAGTACCACCACACCCCTTCCCAATTTCAGAACCCAGACTTATCCTTGAATCTACAAACCCCAGCTATTTACCCAAACTAAGGCTTCATTAACTATAGTCAATATTATATGTACAAATTCTGGGGTTTGTTTCATATTTAACCAAGGGAGATAAGCACTATTGACAAAGACCAATGATTTGTTTGTGAAGTGCTAGGGTTACAATAGCCCGATAACTCTAACGTAAATGTTTGTGCTTCACTCCATGGGCTTTGTAAAGCTAGCAAACTTTGCTCTTTTTTATCATTTGTTCAAAGAGCAAATGACAGAAAGTCATGATCCCATAGTATTCACTATACATTAAAACACAATAAGTGTTTGTAAGGGCCAAACAAGGTCCTGTAAAACCAGCCTCATTTCAATCTAACACCAATAGAGAAACTGTTGACTAAACAGGAAATACAAACATATTATCATATAGTTGAGAAGTGTGTATATTTAAACAAAGCCCATCACTTGAAGCTAGTCCCTACTAACACAGACACATTATCCCCCTCATTTAGTCACAAATCCACAGGCAATATTCTCTCTTTACTTGGTCAACAATTTGTTAGTACAGCAGCCACATAATCACCACCATTTTGTTAAACGTCCTCGCTTAATGAACTGCTGAATTCTTGCGCCAATGATTTATCACACTAAGAGACATTTGACTGTCTCTATAATGTCAGCAAAAACATAGGTTTATACAATTAGCATCTGACATCATACCTTAAGGTTAACAAAAATATTAATTAAAGACAATTGTTCATTAAAGGATAAATTTATAATAACCTTTAAAAAAAACAATTTTGGTCTTAAAATTCAATTAAAGACATATTCTGTATGGTTAAAATTAAATTAAATTTTATTTGACTTAAACATTTAAGTAAACAGATAGATAAGCTTTTTATACATACATGTGTTCCATTAAGTGATACAAAGACGACTTACTAAAATCTATGGGTTGTATCCAATTCTACAACATTGCTTGACAAGTTGCCACATAGATCTTAATCTTGAGTTGTTATACGTAATGTATAGAAATACCGAAACATATATAACATATTTTCTTTGCAAGATATGTTCTCAATAAAGTATTAGTTTGTGGAAAGAAACTGTTCAATATAAAGCCAATGTCTAGGTTAAAAAGTAAGCTGTATGTAATCATATCAAATATACATTATTAATATAAACAACTTCTGGTCACAGACGTCATAGAAATTTACAAATCACAAATAACAACATATACCAAATTACCAATATCAAACCGTCTGATAAATAATGTACATATACTGTATATGTCACAATTATAGCAATGGGACTAACTTTTAAGAGATTAAGCTAAGTACTTAATGCTGTGTAATTCCAAAATCTGCCCAAGAGGATTATCTTGCAAATAACCTTGACCTTGACAAGTGTTTAACCTTGACAGTCCTTTTCAGTAGTTAAGTCACATATACAAGTAGACAAATGTAGAGACTTGGGATGCTGTTAGATAACCAGAAAATGACACAAATATTCTATAGTTTCCACATCTTTTTAATGCTCTTTAACCATTAATACAAATTTAGAATTGTTACTAACTTTGGTGTTCCGGGTAATTGTAAGGTTGATACATACAAATAGCCATACGGTAGATTTTTATATGATGCTGGGAAAATTGATGTTTAATAAAGCTTATCCTTTTAAGACTTAATATTTTTAGCTTCTGCAACTGAAAATAATAAAATCATCTTATTTCTTTGAGCCTCTTGAATTGGTTAGTACATGTATAACGTCTGAAACTGGTGCCTTTACTGAATGGAGAGTAGTCTAGGAAATGCCTTGAGAGAGCCTCAGTTAGAAAGGCTGCTTATCAAATTATGGCCCATATTTCAGATAAAAGACGCAGATCAGTGGCTGGTGAGTTATGGCAGCAGAAGTTGTTGTGTGTGATACCGGACAAATGTTTTGGTATGAGCTGACGGCAAACTCTTAATAGTCTTTGAAATCTGCATGGCGTCTTAACAGTCCTGTTATTCTCCGTCCCATTGAGACTCTAATCAGATTCGAAGAGCCTCTTCGATTGGTACGACCAAATGCAGCCACCTTCTCAACGCACGGGGTTAATTACACGACTGGGACGTCGGCTACCTAGTTAAACAGAGGCAAATTACGCTCTGTTTACCCCCTTAAAAATTGCACAAATTTCATCAAACATAATTGAATAAGTTGTTATTTGCTTTGCCTAAAAGCGTCTTCACGTCAAACATGGTCTCAGTGATCATTTGTCTTGTTTTCATTGGTGGAGCCCCTGGCCGCCATCCCTGGAGTATTCACTCACGGCCAACAATCAATTTTAATCACAACACGTTACAGTTCTCAGCCACATTATGTTTACTCTCGAACAGAGATCAAGGCAAAGCAGTAAATTCACATTTTTGTGTACGAGCTTTTGGTGTGTGTCAGCGGCGACAGTGATGGGTAATGGGCAGAAATTACCCACCCTGTCCATATCCATTGGGCCGATTGAACAGGCTCAATAGTCGCGCTGGTGTATCCTCATTTCCTATCATCACATCATCATCTGTTTCATTGCTGCACGCTGAAACGTGCGCCTATAAAAGCAAATGGATAGCCGGCTGGTAATTTGACATTAGTGCCTATGGGCGTACATGCTCATAGACAGACAATCTGTTTTAATAGGGGTTTAGCCGCATCACTTCACACATTAAGTCAAATCTTACCGTAACAGGCTGGCCAGGTGATATCTGAACAGGTACACAACAACAGCATTAAAATGCATCATTACCACCAATACAATTCATAACAGGACTTTAAAAAATTTGAATGACCATCTTCATGTATTTAATGGCTCAAGTGTATTTCAGTTACATGACAGTGGAGCTGTTGTTTGTTTGTTTGTTTGAGTGGGGGTTTCAAAGTGGTGCTATATGGGGGGCAGCAACCATTAGATTTCAAAACACACATGGTCTCTGATTGACACCAGCATCTTTCTTTCACTGATTACTAGCACAAAAGACTACAAGGTAGTTTGGTTCACAACAAAAAAAAAATTGTTAATAGTGATTTTTGCTCAACTACATGCAAATACAATAATATAGAATATGGAGTTGCCAGCATTTCCATTTAATGGACCAAACCAAACTATTTCCATGCACACCCACATATTAACCCCATTATATTATTTGCTTTGGTTTATCTATAGTAACAACACCCACCTACAAGGGGACATCTTGATACACTTATAAAACAATTTAAATAATACTAAGGCTGCAACAGAATGAATATGATTATGAAAACACTTTGCATGATTGTTCTTTGGATTATTGACAAATTTTGTCTTCATTTTGCTACCTATGAAGGATGTGTAAAATTTAGGCTGGAAGGGGTTTGCTCCACAAATATACTCACCAATCCACGGGCTAAGGCAGCCACCCGTCCACATGGACACCCTAAAGTGAACAGTCGCCTTATTTGGACACCTTGTTTTAAGAAACTTTAACATGCAGGAGATAGGGAAATGTCTACATTGGACACCCAATCATTTGAAAAGTGAAGCAAAATGACCATTTTGGAAACCATACTTTTGATTTCTGACTAAGCCCCTGCACCAATCTGATCTATACTTGTTTTATAATGGAAATAATGATAAACTTGTTCAAAACTGTTGGAGCGTATGACTTACTTTTTTTACATTTGGAGCCCACAGTCGTCAAATTCGTCATAATTAAAAATATATATTATCAATAATCAATCAATGCATTCTGAAATGAACTCTAAAAAACATTTTCTGACTGAAGTCCAAAATCTAAATATGAGATTTTTGCCACCTGTCTATATTACATATTTCTAGTAAGACATGTATTTATTACTTGCTTACATTATTATAACAATGACAAAATATTACACATTTTAATGCACAAATAAAAAATTTGGGGGTCCTTCAAAACACACTTGGCTTTATTATAAAACTGCTTAAGGAATTGGGCACTGGTAATTGTGTAATCTTGTTCAAACACATATAATCCTGATTATACAGTCTTACCAAAAATATAAATGTACAACTTTCCTTGAAAGTGACCCTGGAATTCAGTTAGACTGTAAAGCCTTCCAGTTTGCTGCGACACTTCCCTGTATCTGTGTAGTCTATTGGTTAACATTCTTTTCCATCTTGGGGTTGGTGCTGTATTGTTTGGTGTTTTTACATCATAAAACATAGTAAGACTAGAGACGTTATTAAACTATATTCATCTTTCTGAAAAGTTAAATGTACAAAATTAAAAATATAAACAGTATTTGTGATATTTAAACTAAAATTGTTAACTCTACACATTGTTTGATTTTATGCTCTCAGAGTTGTTTGTGGTGTTGCCTGCGTCATTGTAAAATCAATCATTTTAAAAGATTTCATGAAAATATTTTTATGATTTTTGAGAGGTAGGGTTGTAGGAAAATACTTAAAGGTATTTTGAATAATATATTGTGTACGGTGTTTTGGTTTAAAGTACAGAGCTGGGATGTTGTGTTTGGCTTTATGACAAATCTATGGAGAAGAAGTATTGAGCCCCGCCATCTGTCAAAGGCCCAACTCTTAGTTCCACTCGATTCAATAGGTGTTTGTTTAGTTTAACCAGATGGAAATAATTAATGACTCATTCAATCCTCTTTCTTTTCACAACAAGAAATTGCCTGGAATAATTTTTGGCTCTTGGCCCATTCCAAATACAATGTTTTGAAAACACCAATCAAATATTTCAGCGTTTAAATAGTTTGTAAAACAATAATTTTTGCTCTCATGTTGACAGACGAAGAGAAATGTTTTGCTTTTGGAACCATTTGAAAAACAGTAATTTTTGTTAACAGCCCAAGCCATGATAATCAAATATTTTTCCTTTCAAACAGTTTGCAAAAGTGACCATTTTGTCACTTTCTTCCAACAGTCCAAGAGGCCCAATCAAATATTTTGATTATTTTACAGTTTGCTAAATAATGATTTTTAGCTCTTTAACCAAACCTATGAAGTTCATTGGTGGAAATCAAATATTGTCCCGTTAACGGAGCTTCTTTAACGCGTACAGAGTCTTCTGAGCAGGTATAGCCATAATCAAAACACAAGGTTTGCCATTTTGACCCCTGTGACCTACACACTCGGGCAAAATTTGATCACACTACATTTGACAATCTTCCACATTTGTTGTCCATTGTCTAAGAAGATTCAGTAGCCAGCCGCAATTGTATCAAACAAATTAACCAGTACTGGGAGATTGTTATTTGTGGTCAGCCTAAATCAGCTGAGAGACTGTCCGTCTATTAACATCCATTTATGGCACCCAGACAGAATATGCAAAATAATATTTTCCAAAGCTGACAGTGGGGTACGGTTAATTTGCGTGGGACGCATGTTGTACGCGTTGTTAGGAAGCATTTCTCGTGACAAAGTTATTCAGAAGAGTAAGCCGAGCTAATCTTACATTGTAGTTTAATTAGTTTGGGCGCCTTGTAAAGAAGGGAGGGGTCAAGAGTCTAGCTAAGCCCTGATCTCCTGGGACAACCAACGTTTGCTAAAGAGATGAACAGCACCTGTCCAACATATTGAACAGTGGAGAGATACAGAAACACTACGGCAGGATTATTCCAGAAAACCATACCTCAAAAGATCAGCTTCCACAGAACTTTAAATGGGTCGGACAAATAAAAATATAAAAATTCTGAATCACAACATCTATTTGGATATCACTTTCAGCACAAAAGGAAAAATCCAAAATAAATTCAGCTAAATGTATTTTTCCTGAACATCCATTTTTTTTTTTTTTTTTTAAATATCTTTCAAAATGTGTCCTAGTAAAATAGTTCTTCGGTTTGCAAATACTTATGATACAAAAGTGTGAGAAAAAAACAACCTCATATCGTTCAATCCCATTTCTATAAATCTGGAACTGTGGACAATGAATCTTAACTTCCCTGGTTGAGGTCATTTGCTTAAGGCAAGTTTTGCACTAAACTGTTGTTAGAATATCATCTTTACACAGCTATAGGTAAACAACACCTTTAGCATGGTATTATTTCTGAAGACAGACAATATCCCAGAAAGGAAAAACTGGTTGTTTAAACGCATAAAACTGTTTTTACAAAATTATGTAATTGGCTGTTCTAAAAGCCACAAGTATTCAGAATTGTTATTTTTGAATAAACAATATGTAGTGAAAGGAACAAACATTTCATGGATACATGATGCATCAGTGACCATAACTTATAATTGACCAACCTCAGAATAATAAATAAATCAATTAAAGAGACTGACCAGCTGAATACAGATTTAATATCCCATCAGTTAAATTCTGTAAACATGCACAAAAAGTTACTGTTACTGGCCCTTCTGCTGAAATAACAAATCTACAGTCGACGTGAAAGAGACAATTGGTGAGTTGGCAACAGATACTTGAATGGTATTGCCTAAAGGTAATATCAATGATGGGCAATTTCAAGTACCATTTGGCCTATAAAATGTGTCAAAAAGTTCAGTTTATCAAATATTACTGGACATTACAAATTGAGTGTAAAAACTTTAAATAACACAGGTAGGTGCGCTCCAACTCTGTATCTCTAAATAAGGTTATATTGTATAAGAGGTAGAGAAATCTGCATCTAGTTCTCCAAAAATTATTAAGTTGAAAACTTAGGTACTAAAATTCACAAACATTTTGCATTATTTAATTCATATAAAACTGGAAATATTACTTTACTTTGCCATTCATATTTTGCCCTAATGTCTCTTTTTAAAACATGTGTAACAGTCCTCATTTAAACTAAATTACACAATACATTAACATATGTTGATACATCTTTTCAACTTCTTTTATTTCTTCTTGGGTTTTCTTTTTTTTTTTTCACTGTACTTTAGAAAAGCTGTTATAGGACTTGAGGACTTGTGTTGCGTTGTCAGCAAACGTGCTAAGTTTGAGACGATCAGAAATCAATGGCTGCTCAGCCCACCTGTTACAGATGTGTACACACAGTTGATTGGCAGATTGATCGCTAACGAAGCACACCTCCGCCAGGTAACAGTTCTCCTATTCAGACATCACTTCGACATGTCCTACATCCGACCGCTGCGTACACACCACAATCAGGCTCTCTT
>JARFOD010000002.1:140012-165946 GCA_031763545.1 Mopalia muscosa | reverse complement strand
TTCACCAAATATCTTTGAAAATTGAATAAAGTGACTTAGACATTTATTAAACAGGGCAGATTTCACCAAATATCTTTCAAAAAGGAATGACGTGACTTAGACATTTATTAAACAGGGCAGATTTCACCAAATATCTTTGAAAATTGAATAAAGTGACTTAGACATTTATTAAACAGGGCAGATTTCACCAAATATCTTTCAAAAAGGAATGACGTGACTTAGACATTTATTAAACAGGGCAGATTTCACCAAATATCTTTGAAAATTGAATAAAGTGACTTAGACATTTATTAAACAGGGCAGATTTCACCAAATATCTTTGAAAATTGAATAATTTGACTTTGGCATTTATTAAACAGGGCAGATTTCACCAAATATCTTACAAAAAGGAATGACGTGACTTAGACATATATTAAACAGGGCAGATTTCACCAAATATCTTACAAAAAGGAATGACATGACTTACACATATTAAATAGGGCAGATTTCACCAAATATCTCACAAATAGGATTGACATGACTTAGACATTTATTAAACAGGGCAGATTTAACCATGCAATAAATATCACACAAAAATGAATAATGTAACTTAGACATAGCATTTGTATTTTGACAATATAGCATTCAATAATATAAACTGCAAAATATTTCATGTTGGATTTAAATTCTAATAGTGCTCTGGCTAGGGGCAGTTTGATTGGAGGGTAGCTGTCTTTACATTATGGAAATGCTTCACATCTTGGTTGTGCCAATGCCAATTATTGTTGGAATACACTGCCAGCATATAAGTGAATAGCCTTTAAACATGGCGTAAAACACCAATCAATCGATCAATAAATGATGTGCAGGAGATAGGGAAACTGTAAAAACCGGATGACCAGTTAGTTAAAAAGTGAAGCAAATTAACAATAATTGACACCATACTGTTGATTTCTGACTTAGCCCCTGATTATGAAACAGTTGTTTTTGATCAATCTCACGGATGATATTTCATGATATATGCAAATTAAGGAAGTCTTTTTCTCTTTGTATTATATATTTGACCAATTGTATTTATTATTTATTTCAGCGTGCTGTATCAGCAGCAGAACCAGCCTATGGATGCACTACAAGCGTATATATGTGCTGTACAACTCGACAGATCTCACACGGCTGCCTGGACTGATCTCGCTGTCCTCTATGAGTCATGTGACCAACCACATGACTCTCTCACATGCTATATTAACGCTTCGAGAGGTGAGCTACCTGTTCTGCTCCTTTACCATGTTGGGGCCAATGGCCATGGCTCAGTGGTAGCGAGTGCGCTTTCTTAACTGAACCTGCTTCGATTTACTGTTCACAGGATCAAGTCTGCCTGTCGACCATCACATATATGAGCGAGTCACATGTTGTGGCTCTGGCAATCACGGGGGTGTTTTTTAAGAGGTTTCCTCTCAGTTTTCTACTATAATAAGGCTGTGTACAGTGTGAAGTTGACAATCCGTCGTCATTTTAGTGAAATACCATTAAGTACGATGTTAAACACCAATCAAACAAACCTTTACCACGTTGTCGTGTCATACTCTCTAAATTTCACGAACAACTAATGTCTACATAGATGTCAAATACACATCACAATATTCTATTCAGGCTATTTTAAAGCATGAAATTGGATACTCCAGATATAACATTTTTAATAACAATATTGCAAATTGAAAGTATGTTTAACGACTTTATACAGTGTCTGAATGCAGCACATTAAATCTGTTTTACATGATAATGACCAAAATATCGAATTTGCCCCCTTTTTTAAGCAAATCTTTCATTCTAAATTTTAAAGACAAAAACTCATTAAAGTTGCTCCCATTGCCATGGCATGTTATCCACCACTGGATGTTCTTGTCGTTGTTTAATGTTTGAGTTCGGCACTTGTTTTAACATTTCATGTGGTGTTTGTAGGATCGACTGATAAGAATATTACCACTAGGATACAATATCTACAGAAACATTTAAGTGACATACCAATGCAACATTTTCAAAAAAAGTAAGTACATATACATTGTATGTAAATACTATATGCTTATATAAACATTAAATTGGTTGGCTGTTGGTAGGGATTTTCCTCTTGTTCTTGGTGGGTGGTTGAAAGGAGCTTCGTGTTACCTCAGTGCTCTCAGAACTGAAGGTGAACAAGAAGCTGGTCTGTATTGTGTTTTGCCATTGTCCTGTGTTTGTCCCCTATTGTCTTTGTTTTTGCTAATGATGTTGAGGGTGGTTTCCTTCACCCATTGGGCTGGCATGTCATCATCTAAGTGAAATACCATTCAGTATGACGTTAAACCCCAATCACCCCAAGTGAAATAACACTTTTAACCCAATGCCTAACCCGATGAAGCCTTTACAAATTTGTAAAAAGTAGAAATATTTTTAAAAAATGACAATTACCCTTCTGAAGCAGACACTTACAACTGCTGCTGAGTTTGGTCAAGCACCATAATCACTTGAGGTGAAGTTTTAGACGATCTAGTCAGTTTTCATGGTCTGCTTCTGTTGCCCTGGTGAAATACCCTTGAGGAGGACGTTAAACCCCAATCAAACAAACAAACAAACTTTATATTGGGTTCTGTGATAGTCATTATCATGCATTGTCTTCTTGCTAGTGCCATCAAGGGTGGTTTCCTGAACCAATTGACCCTGATCACACTTTGTTACACACCTTTCAAATTAGATAATTCATCAATATTTTAATATTTATTCGAAATTAAATTTTTTTTTTTTTGCTTAGTGTACATGCAAAAGTGGCCAATGCTAATGTGCCATTTGTCACTTCTTACAAGTCATCATGGATGTGGATTATTTAAAACCAATGTGTCCTCTCATGCTATAGATATATGCCCACTGTAAAGTTTCTAAATAGATCTCTCACTTGTTATAGATCCAAGACCTTGCCGAGTATTGAAGAAGCCTGGCGTCTTCCCATTCCAGCAGAGTTGACATCAAGACAGGGTGCTAATAACACCAACACCACTCAACAGGTAAGCAAGTGGATTTGACAAGTACGGCTGCCTTTGAAAGGAAATTCTCTTGGTAGAGTCAACTGGGAAGGAAACACAGAATTGTTTAAAAAAGCTTAGCTAGTGAGGGCAAATCTGTCTGCTTAGATGACTGTGCTTGTCTTCATACTTCAAAATCATCAAGTTTTATGGACTGGTTTAATTAACAGATTACTATAAGCCAAACTATAATTTTGTCTATCCCTTACCTACGGTCACATTTCTACTTGTCCTAGAAATGCACCTTTATTGAGACATGTTGACTGCACATGTTGAAACCTTTATTGTTCAATGGAATGTCTTCAGTCACAACTTGATATAAGTCTCGCTATATTTTGCCTGTTATCTTACCTATGGTCACAGATCTACCTGTTCTGGGAATGCACCTAACCAAGACTTATTGACCACACATATGGTGTTTAAGGTTCAGTGATATGTCTTTAGTCACAGATTGATGAAACTGACTCATAAAATGTATTTATTGTCTCTTGATTATTTAGTATATTGTATATGAGTGAGCCACATGTTGTGTTTCCGACAATTGCTGGGGTGGTTTTTACGAACTTTCCTCTCCGTTTCCACAGTAATTAGGCCAGGAACAGTGTTAAGTGGAAAATTTGTCATCATATAAATTTATTATCCTTGAAAACGATGTTAAGCCCTAAAAAACAAACAAACAATTTATATATAAGTTTTAAATGACATTTAGAAATGGAGTAAAATCAAACAATTGATATGTATTTCATTTTTGTCCACCTCTTGTCACTAGCCTCAACTGGGAATTCTTGATGCAGTTCCCAAACACATGATGCCTTCTCAGCCTACAATGCCTTTAGCTAACTTCGTGGAGGGCATGACAACACCTTCAGTGCCTATGGAGAAAACCAAGAAAAAGAAAATGAGGAAAAGGGTATGTTTTCTGCCTGTTGCTTAGTTACATTTCATTCTGATCTACATTTTTCATACAGGTATTGGAAGTTAACACCTCACATTATGGTCCTGTTGTTGTTAATCTTGAGAATTAGGGACATTTTACCAATAAACCTTAAGAATTTGTTTAGCCAATATCTCCATAAATTCTTGAGAAATAGGGATATATTTGACTGGACAAATAATGGATGTTATGTTAAATATTTCAGCCATCAAATGAAGCTGCTGAGCTACCGATGGCTCCCCCTCAGCCTCAAATCTCTCCCCCCTATCTCACTCAGCAAAAGATGCAGGTTCTTGAATACCTTCAGGGACAGGTGAGTTTAGCAATCAAACAACTTTAACACACCTCAACTGAAAGGAGGTCAGCCAAAAATTATTAAATCTTTAATATTTTTGGGCCCGCGGCCGCGGCTCAGTGGAAGCAAGTGCGCTTCCTGAACTGAATGTGCTTCAATTTACCGTTCACAGGTTCGAGTCCGCCTTTTGACCATCAGGTATAAGAGCGAGTAACATGTTGTGGCTTTGGCAATCGCAGGGGTGGTTTTTATGAGGTTTCCTCTCAGTTTTCCACCATAATAAGGCTGTGTACAATGTGAAGTGGACAATCCGTTGTCATATAAGTGAAATACCCTTGAGTACGACATTAAACACCAATCAAACAAACAAAAGTAATATTTTTGTTTTTTTGAATTGTTAAAATAATGTCCCCTAATCAACAAAGACAATTGATTTTGGCTGCTAGAGTTTTGAGTCTTTTGGTTTGGGGTAGTATGCCTATTTGGCACTTCAGGAACGTTATTTTATTAACAGAATACCCCTTTACCTAAGAGCAGTTTGCTTGTAATGTAGCAGGGCTGCCTTTACTTGTCATAGATGGAAGATTACTTTTCCAGTATAGTTAAAATCCGTCGGCAAAGGTCAGATTGTTTGAAGACTAGCAATGCTGTCTTCACTTATCTTACCAACATTATGGTAACGCTTCACATCTTGGTTGTCCTAGTGTCAATTGTTGTTGAAATACATGTACATTGCCATCATGTAAGTGAAATATCATTAAGCATGGCGTAAAACACCAATCAATCAATCAACCAACCAATGTAACTCAACACTCAATCACATTTTATGATTGTGATTGTGTGAGTAGCTGTTGGAAAACACTGCTGTCAAATAAGTGAAATAATCTTTAGCAGGACAGTAAACACCAATCAGTTTAATAAACTCAATATTTGAAAGAAATATCAGTAACTTCATATAAAGAAAGCACATATTATATTTTTTGATGTATTTTTTGTCCTTAGAGCAACTTAAACCCTCAGGAACAGCAACTGCTTAGAGATATGAAACAACAGTATTATGCCCAACAACAACAACACCAGCAACAACTCAAACTGCAACAACAGGTGTGTGAAAACTAAATGTTACTACCTGTAAATATATTAATCACTTGGTGGATTTGATAACATGGATCTATGGTTCAACAACCTGTAAAAGTATCTGAATATGCAAAACAAAATAAAAAAACTGTCCTAACTCATATCAATAAAATTGCTGTTTTGGAAGCTATTTAAAAGAAATTGTGTCTGAGAGGCAGGAGATGAAATTTTCAGTAAGAAAGCATCAACCTTTCTTAGAAAATATAAATTTGTTTGATTACATGCTGTTATATTGTCACAACAAGCAAAGATGTAAGGATTGATCAGAAACAGTATTTGAGGCTTTTTAGGTTAGTAAAGCTGGTAGTTGCACTGGTATATTATAACACTGATTTGTTGGTGTTCATTAAAACATTAGATTTTTTATATTCTTTATTCTCCTGACTTGCATTCATCTATCTGAGTAGGTACTTCTTTCAAGAAAAATATGTTTTGTTTTAAGTTTTATTCTCATTTGTGAGAATTGTTAAAATGTTATTCTGCGTTCTTATGAGTGGTTTTATTATCACAACAAAAGAAAAGATCATTAAATTCAGTTAGTTCCTAAATTTAACTTTGGCATTAAACAGTGATGAGTATGTTTGATAATAAGGAGCTCTATTCATGGTAGTTAATTTTGATATACATGTTACAGGGCCAAGGACAGTTTGGTTTGCCTGACCCCTCAGGAGGAATGCCTGGACACATGCATAATCAAGGTCATTTAGGTGGGCCACAGTATCCTCCGCATGGGCCAAAGATGCTAGCAAGGCCTGGAATGCCCGGTTCTGGGTTTCCACGACCAGGATTTCCTGGGCCACCTAGTGCCGGTTCTTCTCCGTTGATGAGTCCTGTAGGAAATGAAGGTTTCCCTCATGGGGGACCATTCTCAATGGGCCATCCAGGGCAGTTTGGAAACCGACCTCAATTTAGCCCTCATGATATGTTAGGAAGCCCTCCAAGTGGGGGCCGAATGCCCAGCATGGGTAACTTCCCCCAGGGTGGACCCCACCACACCCGAATTCCGGTGCCCCAATTGAGCCCAGCAGCAGGGGGAGGTTTACCAGACTTGTCTTTAAGAGGTGGTGTACCATTCAGTAGTTCTCCTAGTCTACCTCATTCTGTGTCTAACATTCCTTATAGCACAGCACCCATGGGAGCCCTTTTGTCAATGTCACCTGGTTCCAAACTCAATCAATCCACCAGCTCACTACCTTCATCATCCGCATTATTTCATACCATGACGGGATCTCAAAGCGCATATAGTTTGAACACACGGGGACCCGCACCAAGCCAGCTACCCTTAAAGCATAATGTCACAGATTTACCGGGAGACCTGGGATTACCCAGAGATCTACAACACGTGAACCCCACGAGCATGAGTGATCAAGAATTGGCGGAATTAGCGGAAGATGCCCACTCTTTGGCGGAAGACCTACTGGCTCAGTTTGTTCAAGGACACAGTCATGAGAGCAAGGTCGAGTCATTAACTGCCTCTCAGGCTTTACCTAATATATCTAGTGCTGGCGGCGTAGGACTATTTTCTCGTGATAAGTCTGCTCTTTCCCAAGCATTGGGGGTGCCTATATCATCTACTTTACAAGGGGGAGGCAACCCAGTGAGACTAAACACTACAGCAAACTCTAGCATGCCCTCACATTCCGTACCACCTCAGGATAGTAAAAATGTAAACCAAGACTTTCTTCTTTCGAAAGACTCAATTCATCAACAGCTTACAGGAGGTAGCATCCCAAATTTTCCTTCATCATCTCCTGTAAAAAATGAAAGTATAAAAAAAGAAAGAACAGAGAGTCCAAAGTTATCAATAGAAATGTGTGGGGAGGATGTTATCATTGCCTGTAAAGGAATTGGTAAGATTTTATAAACTACTTCATTCCACAGTCAATAAAATTGCATGCTTATATTTTTTCATTTGTTTTGTCTAGCCATTAAATCGTAGTGAGAGGTGTCTCAGTGTCTTGGAGACACCCAAGAAGCCATTTGCTTATAAGAGCGAGTTAAATTTAACATGGGAAAAATAGGGGAACAGTAAAATGAGACACCCTGTTTAAAAAAAAAAATGGGGATTTGAAACACCCTCTTCGTGATTTCTGGCTATATCTATGCATAAAATAGGTAAATATTTGAAGGGATTTTTGTTTCACCCTAAAAAAATGTGTGTTAATCGGTTGTTGTGTGAAGAGTTAGAATGTAGTTTTCTTATTATTGTAGATTTACTCTTTGTTTTTTTGTGGTTTAAGCGCATTATAAATGCTGGCGCAAATTTCCTCTAACTTAGGTCAAATGTGTTTATGGCGCACATTGTTTGTAAAAGCCAAATCAACCAGTGAATGATTCGTTGTGAGCTTCCTGTCCCCCTAGTGATCTCCGAACTAAGGGGAGGTCAGTGTGGTTTCTATCCCCCATTGGTTGTTGAATTGCTAACAAGCAGCGGGCTTTTAGAAGGCAGCTTACTGTTGCCCTAGTGTTCTCAGGGCTAAGGGGCAATAAGTGTGTTTCCTACCCCTGCAGGATTGCAGTCAAGCAGTGCGCAATCTGGTGGGAACTTTCTGTTGCCCTAGTGCTCTCAGGGGCCAGTTCCACAAAGCATTTTCTGACTTAAGTCAAAATACTAAATTTGATATTTTTGGCACTAGCCTGAACTTACTTTTTAAATATTACCTGAAATTGTGACTTACTTACGTTATAATAAATATGCGAAAACATTAAATTTAAAAAATGAAAACTGAGAAATGTGAGGACCTTTAAACATTTTGACTTAAGTATAAAATTGCTTTGTGGAATCGGCCCAGGACTAAGGGGGAATAAGTGTGTTTCCTACCTCGTTGTCCACAGGATTGCCCTAGTGTTCTCAGAACTAAGGAACAACAAGAAGTAAATCATTTGTTAAGTATCTGTATTGTGCCTTAACATTGTTTGCTGCTAGTTGCATGAAAGGGTGGTTTCCTTCACCCCCTCAAGCTTGCCTTGCCCCTCTGACCAAGGGCAGTTTGATAGAGGAGTGCTACATCTACTTACATGTAGCACTGGAGGAAAATTAACTTTCCAACATTATTAAAGTGCTTCAGATCTTGGTTGTGCTAGTGTAAATTATTGTTGGAATACACTGCCGTCGTATAAGTGAAATACTGTTTAGCACGGCGTAAACCACCAATCAAACAATCAATCAATTAATCAAGCTTGCCCTCTGTCCTTTGAGTAAAATAACAATAAGTAAGGCATTACCCCCCAATCAAAAAAAAAAAACCAATGGAAAATGTAAAGGTATGCTATTTGATAAAATTCATGAGGGAATACAATGTACACTTTCGGTACAGTTTCTTAACTGATTCTTAATGCTGTCAGACATGTGCAGGCCGGTGCTGCTGGGAAGAATGGACTGAACAGAGTCTTTCCATGGTTATGCAAATTTACTTTAGGAGGACTGATACTGTTTGCAGTGTTCGCCTTAATTTACATTTTGCTACTGATTTTGATACATTTTGTCAAACCGATCATCAATGAGCAATTTATGTATTTAAAAAATCACCAAGACAGCAAAAAAAGCAAATGTTATCTCTCCGAAAATTTGACTGATATATAAAAGTTATATGGAAATTTGATGTACATGTATCCTCAAGTGGCATTTTTTAAAGGTGTTTTTTAATACCCACCAAATAATCTACCTGGTTTATTAAAATGTTTTTTTTTAATCACTCGGTGAGTCGATGTAAAACTTTCTCTAAATTTGTCAAATCTTGCAATTTGCGCGATATTTAGAATAAAAGAAAAGCAACAGAACATTTGTGTTACATAGTTAAAGGATGTAAAGTAAAAAAAATGGTGTATTGACTTGTATTCAAGCAAAATGTTTGGACAGAACTTGGTTAGAAAATGACCCACCTCAATAGATGCCAGTGGGTCCTGAAGTCCATCAGAAAAAAGAAATCCTAGATAAAACCTTGTTTACCTGTATACAACCCTACATCAGATTTGGATATTATCACATATAAACATTAATTGGTTCATATTAGTTTGATATTACTAAATGTACATATAAATGCTGCCCACGTGGTTTCGAGGAAGATTCCTGTTGCCCTGGTGCTCTCGGAATTGACAATCGATAGCTTTTGATTGTCTACTGTGATTGTCCTGTCTTGTCATTATTTGTTGACATTAACCTGTAGGGTGGATTCCTTCACAACATTTTGCTGACACACCAAGCACAGCACTAAACACTGTCATCAATCACACAAACCAGGCCTATGCTGTAAACTTTTCTGGCATAACCATAAAATTGTTCCTCTAAAATTTTGTGATGTAACCTAACCCTTGCACTTTCCCCTGGTTTGCTGATTTTTGGATACATACATGTGCTTTTGTGAAAAATAAAGCAAAATTACTTTAAAATACAATCATTATTGAACATAGGATGAGGAAATTTGTCAAAAGCAGTGGCGAGTGCAAATTTAAACGTTGACTGCAATCAATTTGGAAACCTACAAATCGGTATTCCTAAATTAAGTTTGCATAACCATGAGTACCTCTTGTGACCTTTCTCCTCAACAGCACAGGCCTGCTAACAAACAAACCAAAACATTGCCTTTAGAGGAGAGGTAACAGGACTAAATTCATACCTGCACAATCAGATCTTATATTGGCTCCTTTAACCGGGCTCTCAGAGCTAAAAGGGAACAGGAAGCCGATCTGTTTTGTGGCGTCTGTATTGCGTCTTGTTGTTGTCATCCTGTATTTGTCCAGTCCTGTCTTTGTTTGTTGCAAGTGGTGTCGAGGGTGGTTTCCTTCATCCATTGGGCTGGCACGTCGTAATATAAGTGAAATACCCTTGAGTACGACGTTAAACCCCAATCAAACAAACAAAGAAACAAACAAACTCTTCTTCTTTCTCTTCTTTTTAAAATTTGTGTCTTGAGAACTTAATTTGCCTTCCTACTCATCTTCTTTGGGGTTTTTTATGTCATGTTCAGTTAACTTAATTTCGTTTGCTTCTTCTTGCTAACTTAGTTTGCAAGCTTTCTCTCGTTCAGAAGTTTTCACGGACCAAGATTCCATAGCTGAAGTCAGCTGACTGGGCGCGTAAGCCATGACAAAATGGCATGTACCAGACTGGTAACGTGGTTATGTTGAATTAAATTGTCATTTTATGGTTTCAAATTGGAAAGATCAAATCTCAAACGAGCTATGGGTGAAACTTTTAAGCAAACATTATATTTTGTTTTTAACATTATTGTTTTATTTTACCTTATCTGTTTTAACAGAAGTGTGTACATGGCTAACTCTGTTTTAACAAAAATGTGTACACGGCCAACTCTGTCTTATGTTATAATCTGGGACTAGTATACTCATCCCAGGTTTTAATGGGATTTGTTTTACCGAAATCTACAGAAGTGTATAGTTTAATAACCAGTTTTAAGACAAATTTATGTTAAAAAACACTAGTTAAAATCTGTATAACGATATTTGTTACTTAAATGCTTTTTCTGACGTATTTAATACTTACAAACTTTAAAAAGTCATCTAAAACGCGCTTTGATTAATTGAACTAGATAATACACATCTTATCTGCATGCAAATCTTCATTTTTATTTCTTGTTTTTTGATAATTATTATTATTCATTGTTTTATTAAATTCTGTTTTATTATTTTTTTTTTATTTTTTTTTTTTTTTGTCATTATCTTTCTTATATGTATTTAATTGATTATTATTCTATTTATTTAAGTGTGCATGATGTGTATACCATGTCCTTTTTAATGCTCTTTTTCTTGTCAATCTTTGCACATAGTAGTTCTTCCGGTATTTTATTGTTTAAAGTCTGTATGGAATTTAGGAATAAAATTCAAATCTTAGAATGAGTTGCATGGCGGTGAAGTAATTGGAAATAGAAAGAGGAGATATATGATGATTATGGCGTATTTAGGTTGAAGGATGGAGTAGCCATAAGCAGGAGTGATAGATGGGATGAATTGATGCTCATCGAGCTTGTATATAGAAATGAAATTATCTCGTATTTATCTCTTGACATAAGTTGTGAGGGGCAATTTGCCATATCCTGTGTGATCCACTCTGTCAGTTGTTAAACCATTCCCCTGCCGGAAGACACTTTTTCTCTCCGACCATTCGAGGTTAGACTGATCACTGAGCGTTGAAGCTGTTTATATTGGGGCTCGCTGGAGTAGTACACATTCCGTCTTTCTTGATAGTAATTTTCAATGTTTGACAAAAATCAAGGATCAGTGTAGATATAAAGTATACAAACACGGATGTAATGCAGCACCCGTTTTCCCACAAAATTACATAAACAGGCTTGCTGGATTTGTCCATCTGGGCTTTCTGAAGATATACAGCACGCTTGGTTCCCCGTATGACGCCTGTGGCTGAGCTGGTCTGTTGTATACACACAGTCTTCCTGTTTACACGGCACACAAATCAATAGAAACACATGTCGTTCTTTGCCGGGCTCAATTGCTAAATACTCTTAAGAGAAAGAAAACGGGTGCAGTCAGAAAAGGTAAACTTTGAGTCCTTTACAACCTACTTTCTTCCTCTAAGTTTGTCCATGGTTGATAATCAAAGTCAATAATATCTACACCAGCCTAGTAAATGTTACCATACACTATATACTCATTTCATTTCTTATACAACTTAACGAAACACAGATACCAGAACATCGGTGTTCTATTGGCTTATGGTACACAACATCATACTGGTTTTGTTTCTATCCTGATCTTTTTGTTTTTATTATATGAATGTTTTTGTTTTCACCATGTTTTCACCATGTTTTTCTGCTCTGTCCACAACGGTTTGTTTCGCCCTGATCTTTTTGTTTTCACCATATAGTGTTTTCGTTTTCATCTTGGTTTTCTGTTCTCCTCACAATGATTTTGTTTTAACCTTGATGTTTAGTTTTCAAATGATGTTTTTATTTTCATCATGTTATCCGCCATTATAATGTTATTGTGTTCTTTTTTATGATTTTGCTGTCATATTATCTGCTCTTATAATGTAATTGTTTTCATCCTATGAACGTTTGTGTTTTCTTCATGTTGCTCGGATCTAATAGGGAACAGGAAGTCGATCAGTGACATCTTTGTATTACCTCCTGTGGTTGTCCAGTCTTCGTCATTGTTTTTTGCCAGCAGTGTATAACGTGGTTTCTTTCATCCATGGCGCTGGCACGCGGCACGCCCTGCATGAGAGTTAAATAACCACAAGTACTGTATTTAACCCCTATCAAACAAACAAACATTGTGAATGATACTCTCATCAAAATGTATGTGTTTTCATCATATGCATGCATGTTTTGGAGTTCATCGTGTACATTGCTCCCTCACAATGTTTTTGTGTTCCTCGTGTTTTCTGATCCCGTCACAATGTTTTTGTGTTCATCGTGTTTTCTGATAACGTCACATGGTTTTTGTGTTCATCGTGTTTTCTGATCCTGTCACAGTGTTTTTGTGTTCATCGTGTTTTCTGATACCGTCACATTGTTTTGTGTTGTTGGTGATGTTTTCATCATATCGATGTTTTTGGTTTCATCGTGTTTACTGCTTCCGTCACGGCGTTTTCCGGTTTCATCGTTTTTTCTACTCTCTTCGCAATATTTCCTTTTGATCGTGTTTACTGCTCTCGTGACAATGTTTTTTGTTTAATCGTGTTTTCTGCTATCATCACAATGTTTACTGCTCCCGTCACAATGTTTATGTTTTCCTCGCCTTTAATGCTCTCGTCAGAATGTTCTTGTTTCATGCTTATGTTTTCATTTTCATCACATTTGTTGCTATAATGTTAATATCATAGTTTAGTATTCTTCTGATATTCTCGTTTTCATCGTGCTACGTCTTCTAATATTAATATTTATGGTTATACATAATATTTTGGCTTTTTACAATGTTTCAGTTTTTGTCCAAAAAAATTTTCATCGTAAATATATTTATATTTTGATACATATGTTTCTATTTTTATATGAACGTCTTATGTATTTACAATAATGTTTATATTTTATTTTATTTTTTTTTATTTTTTATATTATCATTTACATATTGTCGTGATGTTTCTATTTAATATAAAAGATCTTGTTTTCATAATAATTTTTATATTTTATCTTAGTCCATTTATTATCATCTTATCGTTAATATTTTATCGTGATGTTTCTATTTTTATCTTAATGTTTTCTTTTTTCAAACTAATTTATATATTTTATCGTGGTGTTTCTATTTTTATATAAATCTTTTCTGTTTTAAAAATAATGTTTATATTTTCTTGAGATTGTTTTGATTTTATCTTGTCGTTTATATTTTATCGTGATTGTTTTGTATTCATAATAATGTTTGTATGTGATATTTCTATTTTTATCTTTATCCTTTCAGATTTCATAATAATGTTTATATTTGATGTGATACTTGTGTTATCATCTTATCGTTTATATCGATCTTTATGTTTTCTGTTTTCAGAATTTTTTATTTTTTTTTTTTGTTATCGTTGTGTTTCTATGTTTATATTTTAAGTTTCTGTTTACACAATGATGTATACGTTTTATTGTAATTCTTTTGTTTTTATCTTATCGTTTATTTTTTATTTTTTCTCTTTTCACCATAAAGTTTATATTCTATTGCTATGTTTATATGTTTATACTAATGCTTTCTGTTTACACAATATTGTTTATATTTTATTGTGATGTTCTGTGACGGAGAAATGTTTCAGTACAATCTCAAGCTTATTTGTTTTGCCAACTAAAAAACAAAACACGCTAGATTGACCACACTGTCCCCTACCAGAGCAGCCAAATATCACATTATTTCAGTTACATAATTGATAGTTGGATTTCTTAAATTCTAATATTCAGAAACTCTTTACTTTACATCGAGTGAAAAAGTTTATCATATACGTTAAATTTGTTTCAGAGGCGCTAGTTTTAAAGATAGATGCATTGAGGGGAGGGGGGAGGAGGGGGGGGGGGCGAATGATCTTTTTATTTATCTTGCTTATTTTTTTATTTTGTGCTAAATTATAAGCAGTATTCTCTATATTGTTCTCCGCAATGTTGTCGTTATTACAGACTCTAATTTTTATTTCCCTGTACTTAGGCTTTTGTGTTGCGTTTGTTTGGCATTACATCTTAACAGAATACTAATATGTGTGGATAAATTGCTCTAAAGACCTCAAAAGTGTTTATATTAGTGGAGGTATGGGTGCTTGGGGCGAATGTGGCATAGACCGCTCAATAGTCTCGCTTCCTTTGAAGTTTCCTTAGATGATTATTCTAGACAGAGTTTTTCTGAGTTCTAGTAAAAACACAAGACTCTGGTTGGGTCTAGAAAGTGCTCCGAGGGTCATTACATCGAACGGCAGATGTGAAAATTGTAATATATGGGACGTCTTAGGGACAGCCAAAAGGTATACTGTCTGGCAGATTTCCATATCGACTGTCTTAAATTTGTCTTTGACGGCAAGCAAACATTGACAGTTATGGGTAAGCGAAAGCCTTTATACCGGACGCTGTGTATACATAGCAGACAGTATGCGCCAAAATGAAGCCACACCGAACCTACACTTGAGAGGAGGCTAAATAAGACTCGAGGAGTGTGCTTTCTTAAACGGCTTTACCGCGAAAATTTGTATACAAACAGAGAAAGTTAGCTCGACCGAGGACCACACACGCTAAACCTATAAAATTATAGTATTTAAAATTAAAGTTTAATGAAGACTTAAAGTTGTATATGTTTGGCTGTGTCTGTTTAACATCCGCTGAGGTGTTTATTTAAAAATACCCCCGCTATCTGAGTGTACTCTGTCTGTAGAAGTAAGCGCAGTCTTAAGAAGGACACATAATTTTAAATCGGAAATTTAAATTTAAATTGTACCAATGGCGTCATTTCCAACTGCAGTAGTACACCATAGCGTCAAATTAAGTGTAGTTTCGTTTCCATCTATATAGAGCCGAAGCGCGGGCAAAAAAGCTGACAAACACTATCGTCATATAAGTGTAATTATCTTGAGCTTTACAAGGGTGACACAATTGCAAAAATGTGAAAAGCTGAGAAAAAATCAATAGTTTTATTCCAATAAAAAAGCAGTTGGACTGAATACCAATGCAATATTTGAAGACTTTATTTACATGCAAGTATTGTACATCCTTTGTTGGTTTGATGATAGCCTCGTTGTCAGAAGTTTGAAGTATTTATCATTCGGATAGCATTCAGTTAAAATGTTATATTTCTTAAAATCTGTGCGAACGAGAGAACATGCAAACTGTAAGGCTGATAGAAAGACATAATCCATGGTGTAGTTTAGCACCCAATTTTCTAGCTCCATAGCTTTATCGAATCACTGAGCCGCTCCCTAAAGTGTCTAAATGTCTCTCACAAAACCCGTCGAGACCTATTACAGTTCACAAGAGAAACACAACTTGGTACAGGTTGAGGCGAAACCCAACTCGGTATCAGGTAACTCATAAGTCACCATCCTGTTTGATTGTTAATCTTCAGTTCTTAATAAATACTTTATGTGCTAGGGTTTATATTTGGGATCACACTTTCTTCGTTAAAATCGTACAGACATTCAAAACAAAAACTACATGTGTATTTCATTGTTATTACCTTCTGTGGAAAACTCTGATATTCTTTGATGACATCTTTAGAATACGATTTGTTCAGTATCTCTTTTCTGGTGCTTATCTTGGACATGGGCAGATTCCTGAGTTTTGGTGAGTCGGCATCCTTGTGTTTGTGTGAGAGATGATTATACAGTTTGGGTGAGTCGGCATCCCTCTGTTTGTGTGAGAGATGATTATACAGTTTTGGTGAGTCGGCGTCTCTGTTTTTGTGAGAGATGATTATACAGTTTTGGTCATTAGGCATCCCTGTTTTTGTGAGAGAGGCAATTTTTCGGTTTTGATGAGTCTGCGCCCCTGTGTTTGTGTAAGAGATGATTCCGGAGTTTGGGTGAGTCTGCATCTCTATGTTTGTGTGAGAGATGATTCCTGACGTTTGGTGAGTCGGCATCCCTATGTTTGTGTGAGAGGTTTTTGTTCGGTTTTGATGAATCTGCTTCTCGTGTTTGTGTGAGATATGTTTCCTCAGTGTTGATGAGTCTGCATCCCTATGTTTGTGTGAGAGATGTTTCCTAAGTTTTGATGAGTCTGCGTCTCTGTGTTTGTGTGGGAGATGTTTCCTAAGTTGTGATGAGCCTGCAGCACTGTGCTTGTGTGTGAGCAGATTCCTAAGTTTTGATGAGTCTGCATCCTTGTGTTTGTGTGAGAGATGTTTCCTCAGTTTTGATGAGTCTGCATCTCTGTGTTTGTGTGAGAGATGTTTCCTCAGTTTTGATGAGTCTGCGTCTCTGTGTTTGTGCGCTTCCTGAGTTTTAATAAGTTTGCATTCCTATGTTTCTGTGATTAATCTGGGAAAATATAGCCGTCAAACAGACCCAACTTTGAGAAGCCAGACCTGGGGCCAACAGAGACTGACACCCAACAAACAAATTTCTCGATAGTTTTCTCGGCTTACCAAAGGATATCTTAATGTCGGCAGGGAGCTTTACTAAAAACGATAAGAAGGGTACACACTTTCAGCGACTGATCATGATATCTACTTATAAACGCAGACAAAAGCTGGCAAACATTACCTTTATATGTTTATAAATGTAGACGAAAAAACTTTTACAGGGGTTCGAACCCGGGACCTTTGTCTGATAGGACTAATACTCTACCAAAGTGGAATAACACTGTACCAAGGCAAACGACATAATGATCCGAATTTCTACCCAACTAAACTATAATATTATCGCTTCAGTAGCCTACAGATGTCTCTATCATGGCGGTTCCAGATTTTGAGCTCGAATTCTCTTTCTCGATAAAACATAAGTACAGTTTAAAGTTGTTAAGCTGATTAAAATTAGATCTAACGGCGCACCCCTGTTAATTCTAGTGAGCATTGTTTAGATTTTGTATATTTTTTTAGTAAATGGCGTCACCCTGGCGTCAGCCATTGTGGGTTCATGAACATCATCGACATCTCATGAGCCCATTTTGAGGAGCTGCCCTGTGATTGGTCCTTCTTTAGATCAGCCACCATCGTTTAATAGGTATACGAATTTGTCAGATATACAACTGGGACTATACAATGTTATTTTGCTAATCAGATCTGGTTTAAATCAGATATAGATTTCTGGTGTTGTGTTGTGATTCTTGGCTCTTAGACCATGGAATCCACCACCAGCATAAACAGAGTCCAGCTTCATTTGTTAATCTTTAACGTTCCCTTTGAAGGAATTATCTACAACATAAAAAAATTTGATTTTTAGAGAATTAGGTTAATTGGGTATCGATATGTTTCCTTGTTTGTACTGCGTTGTGGTAACGACTTAACAAATGGCTCTTGATACGGATTGAATAACCGCTAAATATGTATTTCATATAATTTTTGCCCTTGTTGTGTTCGCAGGATAATTGGTGTATCATTTTATTTCCTTCAGATTATCATCTTTGCGCATAAAATCAACTACTTGTTTGCGGAACCATGATTTCCATTCTCTAACCGGGGGCGTGACGACAACAATAGAACCGTCTCTCCATGGAATAAAAGACATTGTCCCTGATCAAATTTGCTCACAAGTCCATTGGAGATTGGGCTAATTGGCTGCTTTAAAATGAACATAGAATCGCTATTGTTCCTCCAATTATGGCATAATATCTGCTAATAACAAAGTGTTCTTCGTAACAGGAGATGCCCCCGGGAACTGATACTAATAAATCTAACAACACTGGGGCTTCAATTCGTACACGGAATATAATTGGTTCACGTGCAAGGTGACGGTGGCTCAGCCATCTTGTGAAACTTCGGACGTTTAAACGGTTGGTAAGGGAGGCCTACGTGCTCACCTAGCAACAGTTTGCCTCATGAGCATTATATCAGGCCAATTGACGTGATCAACAATCCATTATATTATTATCTAACTTTGTGTAACAATGAGGATAGAAAAAATAACAAAGCAGTTGTCATTTATGTTACTATTTGGGTAGAACAATGAATTACGTGTTTAGAATGTAATTTGAGTGACAGTATTCTAAATCGTTTATGTAGATCGAAGTCAGGAATGGAGACGATATTTGGCATATCGTTTATGTAGAGTGAAGTCAGGAATGGATACGACATTAGGCATATCGTTTATGAACAGCGAAGTCAGGAATGGATACGATATTTGACATATCGTTTATATAGAGCGAAGTCAGGAATGGATACGATATTTAGCATATCGTTTATGTAGAGCGATGTCAGGAATGGATACGATATTTGGCGTATCGTTTATGTAGAGCGAAGTCAGGAATGGATACGATATTTAGCATATCGTTTATGTAGATCGAAGTCAGGAATGGATACGATATTGAGCATATGGTTTATGTGGAGCGAAGTCAGGAATGGATACGATATTTGGCATATCGTTTATGTAGAGCGAAGTCAGGAATAGATACGCTATTTGGCATATCGTTTATGTAGAGCGAAGTCAGGAATGGATACGATATTTGGAATATCGTTTATGAAAAGCGAAGTCAGGAATCGATACGATATTTGACATATCTTTTATGTAGTGTGAAGTCAGGAATGGATACGATATTTGGCATATCGTTTATATAGTGTGAAGTCAGGAATGGATACTATATTTGCATGTTAAACTATCTAAACTGGTCAACATTGCCACACTTTTTACAACAAAGTTCACGAAATTTACCAGAATGTTTTTGTTACAGACATTATTTACTCAGTTGGAATCAGCTTCTATTGTCTCAATCATCGTCATCCATGGAGTTCAGCATTATATTGGAAACGTCTCTTCTTCTAAGAATCCAATAAACACCCAAGACTTCTTGTTTTAGATCAAGACAAAGAGTCACTGTTGATCATAGCATTGTTAGTATCTGTACATAGGCCAAATGAACCCCCTTTAACCCCCTAATCCGGATGACTGTATTTTATCAAAGCCCATTCGCATTGTAACAATTTAAACTTAAAATGTCTTAATACAAAATATCCTGAATACAGATATTATACATTGTCCCCAGGCTTAGAGAATGTACTATGACCTGGAGTATATAGAAAATACTGTCTCAGTATAAATAGAATACTATGTACATGATTATAGATAGTATACAGTGTCCCAGAGAATAGACGTTATAAATTGTCCTAGAATACAGCTAGTATACAGTGTCCCAGAGTAGATACTATATATACTACGTAATAGAGGTATGTTATTGGTCTATATACTGTTAACAAATTAAATAAGTTTGTATCAAGATGTTTGTTTCGTTTCTGCGAATCAACGTTATGTACGGTCCATTTGTTTCAGTGGTAAAAATAAGTATCATATGGAACCAACTATTGGAGTTTAAAGCGGGGCCATCTAGGCCTCTTTGGTGACATCATCGGGAGCAAGGACCGTGCATAGTAGCTACAGCCTGTCACCAAATGCGTAGGAAACCATGCCGAGGACTGTCCACCGTGACGGATTCCAACGATATAAAAAAAAAATCACCCGATTCAAGGCAATAATTCAAAACATGAATTTGAAAAAATCTCACATAAACTTGGCTTATTCCTCTTCATGCGTTTAAAATGCATTAGGTTGTCTGTCTTTCCCTTCGACATCACTATGCGTCTTCTTATCTTCTAGACCGGCAGTAAAACATGGCGCGCCTCGCACATGGTGCGCAGAAAACCGTATATATTCGCTACAGCCTTGCTTGCACATTTAACTGTGGAAAAAAAAAGGTTAATGGAAGGAGAAATTAACGATATTTTTGATGGTGTTCCCCGATTCCTCGAGCTGGTTCATTTTTATATTTCTCATTTTTATTAATATATACTTACTTATTTTACTATTGTTATAATCTTTTTAAATTAAGATTACCGTGGTAAACCATTTATGGAAGTGAAAACTTTTTTTAGTTCGTTTATACACTTCAATTCACAGATAGAAGTAGGCCTAGTAACTTTTTCCATTCGGATATCCGTTTTTTCTTTCAGTATGTAATCATGGGTATTGGGGTCCACTTAAGGGTTGTAAGGATGATTCGTTTAACATGCTTTATTTTTGTCATGTTTTGATACAATCCGTGAAAAGAAAACATGAAAGTGTATTATGTGTTATGTTAACCTTAGTATAAGGCGTGGAAGGACAGAGCGCATCTGTGTGACAAGGAGATCGTGTTCCACGACTCTAATTATCTATTTGCTAGAGGTATTGTTAAGTTCACGTAGAGACCATTCAAGAAAACCTAGTCAGTAAGAAAACCCGATCGGAATCCGCGAGGCTTGCCACGACGGAACATTGACGTTAACGGCTGGCTACTATTCCCTTGTAATCCAATTGATCGGGGCAAATCGTCCCAACAATGAAACTGGATAGAGAAAGCTTCGCGGACTCTGACAGACGCGCTGAAACAGTATCGCGATACAGGAGCCTCACTCGCGGGTGTTAAAGTTCATTAACACCATTTGTCGCGGACGTGTCTCTGCTCCCTATCGCGCTGCCAAAAACAAATAAACCAGCCAGTGTAGAGGGATCAGGTCCTCCAATGAAAACCTCCCCATGTTGGTTTATCCAATGAGCGAACACTTAACGACCGCTGATGTATCATTTGTGTCCGGTTTATTTGCCACATGAGTGGGTTTTAATCAACTGATACTGCCCTAACAAAAATAGTCAAATCAGACGCTTGAAGAACGGACTTATGTCGGGTAAAAACTGAATAGGCGGTAAAATTGATACTTTCTCTAATTACATCCGATCCTTGCTCTATCTTTATTAAGTATATTGTTTCTTTACCCTATCAAATAACTCGTGGTTTATTATCTGAAGTCTCACCTTACATTGACATTATAGTCCTATTAGGACTGGTCAGTTTGCCAATCGGAAAGAAAACCTTATCCTCACCTCTCAGTTCTTTTATTATGATCAGGAAATTTGCTGCCAGATCAAAACCCGAACCTTGTTTATACTAAATATGAAGAAAAAAAATGCCATATAAAGGCCGTAAAAGCGTAATTAAGTTTTCGCAATTTCTCCAATCCAGACGTGCGAACCACGATTTCACAGACACCACCAGTGAGATTCGGGCAAAACAAGAGTTTAGAATCCGGCTATGTGTTAAAGGGTATGCTTTTCAAATTATGAGGATACCAATTTGTTGTATTTTTAATTGTTTTAGTTTTAGCAATTACTCTCTTGAACCATTTTAACCATTAAATTCACGATCATTTTAGTTTGCACGTTTTTTGTGGTTGTTGATTGATTGTTTGATTGATTCATTGGTTGACCATTGGTTGGTTGGTTGATTCATTGATTGATCAATCGATTGATTGGTTTAACGCAGTGCTTTAGGACATTGGTGTGTTGGAAAGTGAATGTTGCTCGATTGCTTGTAAAGACAATTTGACTATGCCTGAGACATACTAGCTTTTAGTCGGTCAGGGCTCAACAGTAAAATGGTGTTTAACAATTTTATTATGAGTGTAACTATATCGTATAAGTTTCTTTGGGCAGTGTTGCTAGCTTGGTCTTCTGATTTTTATCAGCGGGAATCGGCCTGAGGTGCTGAGGTAATTTAACATAACCTGTACCACAAATAATCCTCTTGTTGGCCCTTAAATATAATGGTATGTCCATAGAGTGTCCCAATCCATAACTCGCGTTAAACCGCCCGGACTTAAGTGATTTAGAAGCACGTGGTCCAGCTTCATTTCTCCCCAAGACGTCTCATTAACGCGCTGCCCAGTGGACTTATCTTTCTGACCAGAGGCACTGGCCACTGATTCGGCTGGTCAGTTATCCCATGTAAGCCCTTAGTGCCAAACATCACCTGTAGAAGAACGTAACAGAACCTCTTAATTGGCAGCTAGGTCTTTCATTTGTAGCTGATATTATCAGCGGACTCGTGGTGCGGTTTAGGGGTAAAGATACCGTAACTGAGATAAAATGCTGCCCAGTCTTGAGAGAACACAACGGTAATCCTTGGATGATTAAATGACTATTTATTAAGTATGTACAATCTGTACACATCTGATAATGACATCAGCTGGTCAAAATTATTTAAATGGGATTACAAACCTGTCTGCTTTCATTATATCTAATAGAAATTTGTAAACAGAGTCACTCGTTGCTTAAAGCCTTTGTTGGATGATATATTCATATAAACTTTTAAATAGAATAAATGACAATTCTCTTGAGTGAGTTACATATTTATTGTCTTTTTTTATTATTTTCAAATGAGAATTAGAAAATATGTTTTAAAATAAAATATAAAATAACCGGTATATAGATTCTAGAGTTTGACTGGCTTCTTTATATACATCGTAATTGTACATTTATCGATTTATTGATAAGTGGAAAAAAATATTATGAAGTGAGTCTCGATAGAAAGCTTGTTGTTCGGATGTTGTTTGGAGTGTATAGATAGCGATCGATCAAAATCTAATTAGAGCTTCACAATATCGTGTTTATACTTCTATGGTGAATTGTTCATCCCATATCACTTCTGCTCTCTCTGGAACATTAGCTATTAGTCAAATAATATTGACCAAAATAATTCAAGATAATTTTGGGGAAATTAATCAAAGACACTGGTTTTGGTGACAATTATTGTGATTATTTATTGAATGCCGTGAAAAATTAATGTTCCTCAAGTGGTAGGTAAAAACAATTCACTTTCGTTTGAAACATGCTGCACTTAGACAAAGAGTTGCACGTTGAAGAAATGTCATGAATAATTATTTATTTCACTTTGATACAAGGAGTCGATCTAAAATAGTAGCTTGGATGTAAACCTTAAAGAAACTAAATTTACAGCCGTTCCACAAAATATATTACATTTGTTTGGAACATACTGCACAGAGAGTTTTGGTGCACGTGGAAGAAATGACAAAGAAGTAGTTAATCTGAAATACGATCTTGAAAGTAAATCTGAAGTAGCTAAACCAATGTCATTCCACAGAATGCATTAATTCTGGACCCTGTATCTTTTTTCTATTGAGCGTGAGGATTGGGGAAGAAAATATCCAGTTATAAGGAGACTTCGTCACACTTGTTCTCTTACTATCTTCCAGACGTCTAACGAGCTGCTAACAGATTATATGTAGTGATAAATTAGAGGAAGACTTGAAGAAAATAATTAACTCAGGAACATTAGTCCTTTTTCTGAAAGTTTACCTCACTTGTGACGTATACATTACGTAAGGAAGCCTGTGCCAACTGCCAATAGTTAAGTGTATTACACTTAAAAGATATATAGTCAATCTGTGATAGTACATATAGCAGCGACAGAAGATCATCTAACTTTAAGGTATTAGAAAAAGTAAAATGCTCTTTTAATACACAACCTGCAGCGTTTTCCAGTTTATTTTACCGCCTAAAGCGAATTCGCTCTCTGTAGGTCAACTGCCCAACTGACCGCGCATTTGCTGGAAACCCGAGAGAAACGCGGTACAATAAATTGGATTAAAATACACGTGCCGATCGCAATATAGTCGCCTTTTTATAATACACTGCTTATCAACCAGTTAATCGAATGAGACAAATAACAAATAATTGTGTTGTTGACTATATACATTTTTTATCTTATTATTTTAATAATTTTTTGTAATTAAAAAAAAATGGTTTCAAATTTCATGAAAACTGTTATGGTTCCTGTATAACACTGATAACGTATATACAAACCATAATGTACTCAAACCTGTGAATGCTTGGATTGTATATTTTAATCCCAGGTCAAACATGTAAGCTATACGTCGATAGAAGCTAATGGCTTGCAGTTTCAATCATTGGTCAAACCTCCGTTGATGATTGGCCATGCAGTGAACCCAAACGAACGTTTAGGTTTTGACTCCTGTATTTTTTTTATTTTTTTTTTTAATTTGATTTGTTAAATTGATTTAACAATAATTTCAACCTGTTGTATTGTATACACACCTACAATGTTTAATAGGCGATTCGTTCAGTTTCGTGCTGTATTGAGAACTAAGAGATTACATCTTGTCGCGGAAGAAGAATAGAGTCTAATTGCCGTCTGAGGCTCTATTGTATCTAAGTCTGTATGAAGAGTGATGGGTGGAGGATATTCGGTAAGACTGTATTGTTCCGCCAAAATTTCGCCAGTCTATAGGAAGATGTGATGGGACTACATAGTTGGGGCTTGGGAGGTAAATATCTGCTGGACAACCTTTCTTGCGTTTCGGAGAAAAAACAGTGCTAATCGCTCTTAACATTTGTCAACATGGCTGAGAACGAGGACCGATTTGAAACACTCGAATATTTCCTGTTTGCACGTCTTTTGACACCCTCAACTGGACATACAGACAGTAATTTGTTCAAGAAACTATCACTACAGGTAGAAATACGGAAAATATTTGAACACTTTATTTTCAGAGGTTTCAACGCGAATCAAGCTAAGGCCGCGCGGATTGTCGACTGGCTTACCGTGTAATTGTTTACGCCGCACAGCTCCGCGATATAACGCTAAACGTGAGCGAAGACAGCTTCACGCTGCAGTCAAGTCGAACTGCACGGGAAAGAAGAATTTGACAGTTTGAAAACATCGGATCTTTTCAATTGAGTTGTATGACCAATTGAATTCCGACATAATCCTTTGTTCTAGCTAAACTCGGACACAAGTCCAGGTGTTGTTGAGCCACTCATCAACTGTTATAACTCTGTAACGCAATCGCGAATGGCTGTGTCATGCGATATATATAATAGGCTTACATGTATTAAATGAAACTGGATGTCTTCTTGATGGACTAGAGAAAGTGATGTTAAAGAACCAGAAAAATATTGAGTCGAATTGAACCTGAATTACGACACAGTATAAGTTTTGTGTGGTCTCACTACATATGGTCTATAATATTTTAATCGCACTATGTATCAATGTTATGTACATTTACAGGAGAATAGAGAAGGATGACATATATATGACAGGTAAAGCGGGTATATGCACCAAAATTTAACCTGAATACAGAATAGCACTTAACAGTGCCCAATAATATTTAGAAGAAACAATCGTATATACGTCGATATCATATAATCCGCATTCAGCCTATCGGACTTGTAACCATAAGCCAATCATTCTAGATTGTTTCACTGTATAAATAACATGCTATTTTATTTATATAGATACCGGTACCACTTAATATAGACTTAATATAGACTACAATCTAGTTTCTGGTAATTCTCTCTCTCTTTTGTTGTTGTTGATGGTGGCGGTGGTTGGGCCGGTGACAGAACCTATCCCGGTGAATACAGGCTATATATCGAAACAGTGTGTGTTCTATATATCACAGAACAAAAAAATGTTTACTATAGATCAGTTTATTTTCATTTAAGTTATCCCTCGGTTAAATGTTCGTCAAATGTTAATCTTTTATATATACTATATACGATACCGATGGATGTTTTCGGGAATCCGGTATACAATACAAGAGATCCATGAATGGATCTTGACGCCCACACTGTTAAGATAGTTTGAAGAGAAGAGTCTAAGAGGGGACAGAT
>JARFOD010000002.1:109057-130959 GCA_031763545.1 Mopalia muscosa | reverse complement strand
ACGCCGGGGGGCGGGCCTAGGATTGGCCGGGGTTATCTCGTCTCGTCTTTCCTGACAGGGGGCTCGAGGGTAGTTTTTCATTTGTCTGGCACGCCTTCGTGTAAGTGAAATAACCTTAATTTCAGCTTTAACCCTTGAACAATTTTGAATGCACTACGTTTTCCTCGTGTCTGTACACTCTTGTCTATTCTCCGCAATACAAAACTACACTGGCTATTATGACGTAATTTGGTCAGAAGCGGATAGTCAATTTTTACCAGCGAAGTTGTCCTGTGCACATTTTCTGCTATCTCAAGAGTTTGTAAATGAGCTAGAGACGTGAGTTTTATGGGAGACCGTTATGTTTTACAATTAGGGTCATATTTAGCGTAACTTTCATAAATGAACTTAAAATCTATGCGAACTTCTGTTCAAAACAAAACTAGCTAGATTCTAGCTATGCTTCTTGTAGCTTATATAATTTGTGTAGACTTGCCTCAAATCCAGACTTCTTCCTCGAACAATTGTGGGTAAGATACACCCATAAAACGATCACTCAACGTCCATAATTACTCTTCAGTATATACCCTACTCATTTGTCATCGATTTAAACAGTCTTCCAGATTCAAAAACGATATTTGGCGGGATATGCCTTTAGTATCTCCAATTTGGGACCAGTCTTTCGGCAAGTAATTAAGGAATACGACAGAATGGTTTTTTGTCAAGGCAAGAAGCCATATAGATTAAATATCTATTTTTCCGAAGCAGGCCTTTTTTTCTAAAAGGTTTCGTACAGCTGGGCGCCGTATCTCTATTAACTGTATCGGCTAATACAAATCACAGGGGATTGGTACCGTTATATATAGAAAAAAGAGAAGACACCCCGGTCAACTCTGCTTGTATCGTGATGAAATTTAACTGATTCAAGTCCACTAATACCAATGTAAATAAATATTTATGTATGTGCGAAACAAATAGCTAATCTTCAAATCGTAATGCAGAATGATAGGTATTCATAATTTCGATATTTTGCTTGCTAACGACTTCGTTTTTCTCCAATTTAACCTACAAGCTTTGTACCTTGTTAGCAGTGGTTAGATACTGCCGATGGTCTTGTTAGGGAGGGATTTCCCTTAAGCAACCTGTGACGTTATCCAATCGCAGCTATAACTGGAAACATCGCTTGTGTATCTTGAAACAATTCCGAAATTGTCTTTATTGCAGTTACGCTTTTGTCTACCACTTTGTATCTGCGGAGTGTATTTTGTGTGGTGCATACAAAAATTCCAAGAATCACATAGAAAATCCACGTTCTTTGTGTCCGTGAGTAAATGAAGTGGCCGCTACACAATCCTGTATAACGGTTTTGTTTCGATGGAAATCCGTGTACCTCATTGATAATCCAAAACTGTTAATGAGCTCAGGAAAGATTCCTGAGGATGTTTGTTTAGGGTTTTGCGCCATACTTAAATTGTATTTTACGTACATGATGGAATGCAAACAGGAAACCGACATTACTAAAAGCCAACAAAAAAAATTAAACAGATCGGCTCCGTTTTGCCCCTGACAACACAGAGCGTCAGAGCTCCAGGAAGCTGCCTCCCAACTCACAACCCCGTATTTGGTCAATAGTTTCACACCCATTAGATTAAGAAAATACTTAAAGCAAAAAAAATTTTTTATTGCACTTCATTTTGAACTGGATGAAAACACTCTACTTATGTCTCATAAATATTCTGTTTCTGGCATGGGTCCCAATTACATAACTCCTCTGTAGAAAACCATAGCAAGATTTCCTTTTCGGCCGACTTTATTGAATCACTCCCGTGTAGCAAGTTCCTGCAAAGAAACATATCAGGCAAAATTAAAGTTTGTTGTCAGCCGATGTACATAGTTATTTCACTCCCATGGCTCCGCACAAAGGTAATAAGTTAAAGGAGACATGTCCCAGCGTTCTTCGGTGGATCATTGGCCAGCCACTGGGAAGCGGTTGTCTACGATTTTTTTTTTTTTACTGAACACAATGACCAATTTATTGGGTACAAAAATTCGTACTTCACGAAACTCTCCGAATGTACTTCCAGGGCTGCCGTGTATTCCAAATAATAATTGACACTAGCACAACCAAGATATGAATCTAGTGTTTTCATAATGTTGGAAAATATAAATCTTCATCCAGTACTAAGTAACGACAGAATTGCTACTCTTCAAAACTGCCCTTAACAAATACTTAAAGGCTATAAATTTTGCAATGAACCAGGTGATTTTGTTTATAATTGAAGTATTATAAGAGTATATCAAAACGGTTATTCCGTTGCCAAGTTTGTTACTAGTTCTGGACAAGACTTCCATAATACTATACAAATAGATAGCAGACTTCGACTTAAATACACCCATAAAAAATTTAAATTGTGTTAAAAAGTGGAAGTTATAAGCCCTTCTATTAAAATTGCATGTCTTCAGACCGGGTGGGGGGGGGAGAGAGAAAAGTGGTGGGTTAGCAATAGATGGTTGGACCTCGTTTCTGTATTTTAAACAATGCTAATGGGCGATTTTAAGTCTCGTTTTGCATATAAAAAATGTCCGAAAGATGAGTATATAAAATATTATTGAACAGTGCTAGTTCAACCCGTAAATGGCTTAATAGCGGGTGAGTGAATACAGTTAGTTTATTTGCACTCTTTATTTCTAAAAATGGCTACATTTTAATAGACTCTATTAGGAGACAAAACTCTGCATCCAAGTTATTTATAGTCCCTTTCATCCAGACATTTAAACACTACTTCCCATTTGAACAGTCACTGTTTGCAACTAAATGTCCGTTTCTTGGCGAAATGGGTATTATTAGGCCTGCAGGATTGTAAATCGGATGTATAGAACCGACTGTTATACCAGCGGCTCTGCAGTATATTATTTATATATACACTGTCGTTTTAAAGTTCAGCTAGCGTCTTTATTCTCGTCTTTATTCTCGAAGCATTATGGGACAAGGGACGGCCAAGGTTCGATTTTTCAAATTGGCAATATAAGCAATAAATATTGCAAATTAAAAGTGAAGTTTTTTTGAAGCTTATGAACTTCTTTTTTCAATGGTTTGGAATGAATTGTTTGGTAAAACAATGCAGGTTGTCTTTTCAGAAAAATATAGCTTTACAAGTGTTAAAGTGTAGGCAGGCTGTCCTGCTTTGAAAATGCGAAATGGACCTAAAATGTTGTAACGTAATAACTCTAAGCTCAGTATTCTACAAAATCTGATTTTTCCCCCCAGTTTTATAACCGGGGTTTAGATAATTGTCACTTGCAAATAATACTGAAAAAGACTATAAGTATGTATGTGCATGTGTAATATAAACTGGAAGCAGGATTTTGTGTTTTTAGTTTACACATCAAATTTGCCTGCATTTACATTTAATTGTAGATTCATATTTGGAAACCTCAAGGTGTTAAAAAATACGCGAATTTTTTCTATAAAATGATCTTGCTCCCTGCCTCTAACTTAAAAACCTTGCCAAGTCACAAATTCTGGGTACACCTTATCAGGAACATATGCAAGGTTTAAGTTCTATTAACTTAAATGTAGCCAATATTTGACTTAGATTTCCATTGAAGATCAGATTCCGACTCACCTGCCTATATCTATACAGTAGTCTCCTCGTATTGTGCCAGGTTTGGAATCGATTGGGTTGGTTTCTCCCAGCATTAAACGACTAGTGGCAACCACGCCTTTACCTTCCCATACCTCAAAACAAATAATAAATCCTTAAAAATAAGACTACACTCGTCTATTATACACTAAGTAAAATAAACGACTTAGGACTCGAATAAGACAGAACGCATGGAGATTCAATATTTCTATTTTTAAGATTTCTGGGATTCTTATCCCTTTATTTGGATCTTTGAGAAGACCGTGAGTACAGGTCTCCTGATTTCCTATCCTATAGTTCACAAAAGAACGTGCCAATCTTTGATCTGTGCTTAACTTTGCACGACCTGTACTGCACGACCCTGTATTGAACCACCGCTATGAACGGGCCCAGCAGTACTAATTGGGGTTTAATGCCGGGCTAAAGGGTCTTTCGCTTATGTCGGTAGTGTATTCCAACAATGATCGACACTAATTAGTTGAAATTAAAGTTAGGTTTCAAATAAATTTCTTCTGGTAACTACTTTCATGTCTAAGTGACGGTGAAAACAGTAACTGGTTTGTTCCATTAGGGTTTAAGGTTGTTTGATTGGTGTTTAAGGTCGTACTCAAGGGTATTTCACTTATATGACGACGGACAAAAATACAGAACATTACAAACAAATTTGCTTAACGTTACCCTTTAGCTCTGGGAACACCAGGGCAACAGAAAGCAACCTCTTTTCTCGCCTCTTCGATCGACTGAGGAAGCCGAGGGAGTATTCTGCCGGGCTGCTGCCCACCCGCTCCCTCACGGGGAGATGGTATGTGGAGGATTACCAAAGAAAACAAAGTGGCGAACAATGACATCAGAGACAAAGCTTATGCTACACATTGATGGAAGACGGGCATTATGTCATTCAACATACAATTATTATAATTATTCTATAAATGTTAATCCTTTAATGTGACCTATTAACAAACTTAATTATTTTGGTTTGATTTTGTTTTACAGACGTACTCAAGAGTATTTCCTTCATATGCCGAGGAGTCCTGTGCGTCAAGAAAAAAGGCTGAAAATGAGGATAATAGATGTAGATTAGGCCCTGACATATGGATCTGACAGTACTTTCCTTATAAACTACATACATGTACATGGTGCACATACATGTAGTTAGAGTCCAGGGTGAGGAAAGAAGATTATATGGAGCATTCAACTGTTCAGTAATAATACAGGGTTGTCTTATAACTGACCTTCTTTTCACTCCACTAACAGCTTCCTCTCAACACCTTTGTCCACTGGTAACCATACACTATTTTATCCCACATTTCATTATCATCCAGATCCAGTGTATCTATCTTGGGATGAATGATTGGAATCAGCGACATAGATAAATCTCACAGCACAATACAAATAAGATTACTGCTTAGACTGGCTTATAGAGATTCCAAGAAACATGCCGCCTTACACATTTACAGGAACCGAATAATGGATGATAAAAGATGAAGTGTGGGTCTTTGGACTATAGTATAGTGTCACTGTCTTGTCAACTGGTATTAAATGTACATTGAACAATGATGAGCAATATTGTTCATGCAGGATTATCATAATACAGATAGCTGTACCATCTGGAATGTTTGATGCATTGTTTTCAAAAACACATCAAGCTGTTATTTATTTTAAACTAAAATAAAAACTAAAAGCAATGTTGTATCTATAGACAACAGGACATATATGCCCAATGATCAATGATATTTTGGTTTCTGGCTTCTTTTGTTAAAAAAATTCATTGTTACATTCATTTCAGTCATAAAAATTTTTTTGGATTGGGAATTTGTCAAATAACTTAGTTTATTAAACTCAAAAAGGGTCTGCCATCCCAACACGTAA
The DNA here is from genome assembly GCA_031763545.1 of Mopalia muscosa. Classification (NCBI taxonomy): domain Eukaryota; kingdom Metazoa; phylum Mollusca; class Polyplacophora; order Chitonida; family Mopaliidae; genus Mopalia; species Mopalia muscosa. The sequence goes on along the minus strand of JARFOD010000002.1, from coordinate 125,467 downwards.
CATCATAAAATACACATGTAGTTGAAAAACATGTTTTAAAAATCTAAATTAAAAAAAACAAAAAAATCCTTTCTGCAAGCAAATTATTTTAATTAATTGTCACATGTACATTAGATAACCTTAGTATCACTATGGCAAGGTCGAAATGTGTATCTAAATACCGGACATGTCTGGCAAGATATGAGCAGGTCCAACAACTTTTTCTGTATATAGGATATTTGTCCGAGACAAAGATTTATGTAATAGAAGCCATTTTAATTCACTTTCATCACTTACTTATTTTCAGCACAACTACATGTAAGTCGTTTTTATTTTTTTTTTAAATTTATGACGAATACAATCTACACGATCTGTTGTGTTGTTTGTAACATTGTCTGTTTGTCAAACTGATCCACAGACAGTTCAGTCCGATCACTGTAACACGAAATATGGTTGGACCATCATACATGTACATCACCATAAACCATTAAAATACAAATTTCTTTCGCTCAGATTCACTTCTCATGTTTAAACATTGCCACAGTCAGTGTATGGAGTATGGAACTACTGTAATAACTTGCAGGCCTTATTTTTCACGTGAACGGTCGTTCAGGTTACGTGGAGGTTACGTAAAGGAAAATTCACAAGAACAGTCACCGTTCACGCAAACTAAGACCATGTGCATGTACATCGGATGTATACAGTGTATGTATGTTCTACCCAAGATAGCCAGAAAAGGATAAAAGGATTGTCATACCCTGTCAGAAAGATTTTTTGTCATCGACTGACCATAATATCAGTTTATTTAAGTATTTCTTGCTTCATTTATGAAATAAATTGGAGTAAAAAAACACAATTAATTTACTAACTAAAAATGAAACAGAGATCGATAAACAGCGCGAAATAGAAAACCTAGGGCTGTGTAAGCTGTAGCCCAGTTGCCTGGCTCTGACTCTCCAGCCAATCAAAAGCACCGTTGGTTTATGGTCTTGTTTAGCTCTATGACAGCTCATGTTGTTGAAACGGTTGACAGTTCACAAAAAACGAAACCCAACAGGCTTAATTTAAATAACTTTGTAAAAAGTTAGCATTAACTGCACCCCATGTGCCCTGATAATGACCCGATTAACTCTTTGTCTTGATGAAGCCACTCAGACAGCTTAGCATGCTGCTGAAACAATCGGATTGGTACCAGTTATAATCCTTTACGCAGCATCTCGTGATACATTAAAGGGTAATTACACTGTATATGCACATAACCTATATACGAGAATGACCGTTAGCGCAATTTTTTTTCACCTAACTGAACGATAGGTTACGTGGGTTTAATTCACGCGAACGGTAGATCGGTTACGCAAAATTTCGAAAAAATAAGTCATGAACTTGCTATCACTAACATGGTGGTATCTTGAAGTTTTGTTTTATGCCCACTAGAAGAAAGATGGGATTGGAAATGAGGTCCAAGATAATTAAGTAAAAAAAAAAAACTAGATATTAGTAGATAAACCCCTCTCATATGTGTCCTGTCGCAGTCCCTTCCTACAACAACAACATGCATGTGTTTAAGGCTTGTGGTGTCTTGAATGACATGACTGTTGTACACAGTGATAAATGTCAGCATTTTTTATTTGTTTAAAATACAACAAAAATATGACTAGTTAACTATATGTAATCTTAAGTCAAATTAGAGGATATTGTGGATGGGCCACAATATATGGGCCTCATTTAGGATTTAGAGACAACTTTGTGATGTAGTTAGCTGTCTTTGGTAGATTATTTGACATGTTATCCAGGAATGGTCATCACATTTACAAAAAAATAATTTCATGGATAATTGACTATTAAGTGGATGGAAGGTTTCTCGAGAAAACTTGTTAGGATTCATGAGAAAATTCTGAGCTTAAGCAAGTCCATAGGTTCTTCATGTACAGTTAAGAATGTGTAATCAATACACTGCTTGTTGCATGCATTTGCTGTATGTAAATACATTTCTGAACAAAGTAGGTCTGTGTTCATTAACATGGAAAAGAGAACAAAACACAGGGTCTTCCACCTATATGATCTGGAACAGGTCTTAATTGGATAGTTATTTAGACAGGTATGGGACTAGACACATATACCATACAAGCTATAATACAGTAACACATAATCCACAAGAAATGTACATGTCGAGGAGACACAAATGTTTATATGTTTAATGTACAAACATTAGGTAATTGGGGTCAGCTGTGGAATTTGAAGACAATCCGAGATGCTGCTTTCACTGTCACGTGATTCTCAGTTGGATGTATGGCGGTTGCTGACTTCGTTGGAATTTTAAAGGCCAGCAAAGCAAAATAAAGTTATCAAAATTAATATGTACGTCAACTTACAAGATAAAAGTACAGCTAGGACTAATAAACAGCAGGTATTTTGTACTGAATAAAAGCATTCTGTACGATTTGTACACAATTAGGTTACATGACAGTACATGTACATTTATATGACCAAGTACATGTACCATATACGTAACGATTACTCCAATAGTATTCGAATATTATAAAACGAGTACTCCGTTAGGAAAATCAGTACTCATTTCAGCTCTACTAGTCTAGCATTATTAGGCCAAGCAAAAAAGAAAAATTGTTAAAATAAATTTAAAATATGATTGATTTGTATTTTAAGCCATGCTTAAGGATATTTCCCTTATATGACAGCAGTGTAGTCCAACAATGACACTATCACAACAGAGATGTGAAGCGAAGCGTCTCCATAATGTTGGAATGTTCCTCCAGTGCTACATGTAAGTCAAGACAGAATTGCTATTAGGCTACTCATCAAACAAAGTGCCCTTAGCCAGAGGGCATTTAAAATATCAAGGGTTTTGCTCTGTTAGAAAATATAAACTAATACCTTCCTTAACTAGAGGTTTTAAGTGCAAAATTCCGTATTAAAGTGGGCTTTTGCATTGTATACAGGTAACAGGGTCTTCATGTAGCTCATACAAATACATGTTACCCAAGATAACTTGGGACCTGCATGTACCACCAATCACCTGAGGCCACATGTATATATATTTTATAATTGGACACACAGCTTTTTGTCAAGGGTTATGTATTTGATCTGCTATTGGTTAGTGTGCAAATGTCTGATTGATTTGTGTTTAACGTCATACCCAAGGGTATTTCACTTATATGACGACGGATTGACCACTTCACACTGTACACAGTTTTGATAGGGTGGAAAACTGAGAGGAACCCTCGTAAAAACTACATGTACCTCTGCGATTGCTGGAGCCACAACATGTGACACGCTCATATACCTGTTGGTCGACAGGTGGACTTGATCCCTTTGATGGTAAATCGAATCAGGTTCACTCGCTACCACTGAGCCAAGGCCCCAGGCCCAGTGTGCAATGGAAACTTGGAAACAATTTACCTCTTCTACAAAGCTAAAAGTTAAAAACATTTCCAGATAGACACAGACATACAATGTATATGTGACGGTGTATAATGCTTAACAGACTGAAGTAACAGACTTGTAGTCATCTATATGTCATACACTTGCAAAAGACGCTTGCTGATATTGAAGATTCCCACGAGGATCATTGAATAATTGATAATAAAAAATATCATTGTTTCCTTGAAAAGACTGGTCTCAAATGAGGTGTCACTTTGCTTGTAATAAATGAACAATGAGCTGGGTCTCAATTTTCATTCTACATGTTAATCAATTATCTAGAAGCCAGAGACTCCACCACACAATATCTATAGACTATACATGTTAGGTACATGTTTGTATAGATTTGTTTGTTTGATTGGTGTTTAACGTCACACTCAAGGGTATTTCACTTATATGACGGACCGTCCACTTCACACTGTATACAGTTTTATTATGGTGGAAAGCCGGGAGGAAACCTGCCGGAGCCACAACATTTGACTCACTCATATACCTGATGGTTGACAGGCGGACTCGATCCCATGAACAGTAAATCGATTTGTTTGTTTGCTTGGTGTTTAAAGTCGTACTCAAGGGTGTTTCACTTATATGACCGATTGTCCACTTCACACTTTACACAGCCGTATTGCGGTAAAAAAAATGGGAAGAAACCTCGTAAAAACAACCCCCACAATTGCCGGAGCCACAACATGTGACTCGATCATATACCTTTTACCCGATGGTCGAAAGGAGGACTTGAACCTGTGAACGGTAAATCGAAGCATGTTGAGTTCAGGAAGCGCACTCGCTACCACTGAGCCATGGCCGCGGGCCACCATCCTCCGGACACAACAATTGCCTTATTGGGACACCCTGAAACAGTGGTTTAAGAAACTTCAACGTGCAGGAGAAAGGTTGTTGTTGTTCAACTTGTGGTATATGTTAAACTGTTAATTGCTTTTTAAAACAACATATATAGTGTAAATTAAAAATTAAATAAATATTTATTATTATCCATTAGTCAGTGTATTCACAGACTACAAGTACTGTACATGTAATTACCAGCTTTCAAATCACCTTTTAAAACACACTGACAAACACATACAATATAATGCAGAAGGAAGAAATATTGTTTACATTTATTACTTCCACATAAAGTTAGACTCTTCCTTGTTTATTTTATTTTATTATATGTTCACGGAGCATATAAATTAAATTTTGAAATACAAAACCCAAAGATTAATAATACCAGATAAAAACTTGTATGCCTCCACCAGAAATCGAACGCAGGGGCCAGCTCCTTGATTGACAATTAGCTGCTTACACCAGAGTTAATAGCTAATAGCTTTGTTTGTTTATTTGTTTGGGGTTTAATGTCATACTCAAGGGTATTTCACTTATATGACGAAGGAAACCACCCTCTACACCACTGGCAGCAAACAAAGACAGGACAAGACAAATACAGGACGCAATACAGACACCACAAACAGATCCGCTTTCTGTTACCTTTTAGCTCTGAGAGCAGCAGGCCAACAAGAAGCTCCCTCCAACCACTCGCAAATAGCTAATAGCAGATTAGGGATAACCCTTTAACATGATGTGACCTCATTTAACAGCAGATTGAAGTTAACAACGCCATGACCAACCAGTCCCGGAACAGGACCTATGGTTACGGACCAACACTTTCAACTAACACACAGAAATATCTGTGAGCCTCACAAGTCGCAACAGAATAACATCAAAACATTTTTTAAATTCATAGTTATAAACTTATAATATTAAACTACAGAACATTTGGAAATAGGTATTCCAGGTATGTGGTCTTCAATTTAAGAGTAACCTTGGTCAAACAGTAAACTTGGTCAAATATAAACAGTATAATATGAACTGCCCTTCGCCATCAAATTCTTCTCAAAATATTTGCCTCTTAACTCTTAAAAAAGTAAAATACGTCAACTTTGTTTTAAGGCTCACTGCTTCGTTAACATGTATCGTTTACTGTTACAGGAATTTATTTATAAGAAGCTTTTTGCCTGTGTAGGTTCAATACAATTTGAAGACTGATTACAATTGTGACCAGCCCTTTATGTGAACACGATTATGTTGGCTACTTTCTATTTTTATCTGTGTGTAGAGAGCGAGAAATATTTAGGTCACCCATCCTGAAGGGGACAACCTACTTGTGACTAACAGTGAGGTCTACTCTAATAAAACTAACAGTAAGGATAGACTACACATGATAGCATAGATAGACATATTTGTTAAATGTTGCATACATTTTCTAACTCACCCGTTTTATAACAGAGGTCAATTGAAAAAAATATTTTGTTTGTGTATACTGTTATTACTTAACAAAGCTACATCATGTAAGTGATACATAAGCTATATAACATAATAAATAATTGTTAATACATTTGATAATCTAGACTACGTATATCCAATTTAACTATTTGATCATTTTATCAATTACAGTATGTATTATGGATATCTAAATAACTTTGATGATTTTACAAATTATGAATTTTTATTTATATACTGTCTATGTTTTTATGTTAAAATAATATGCATATATGTAATATTTTCTTGTGGAATAAAGTCATAATTATATTTTAATGCATTAAACAATATTACAGATGTACATGTACTAATATCAATAATATGCAAACATCTGAAAGTAAATGTACCAAGATTAATTCACATATCCAAGTCATTTTGGATACAGTAGTTTGAAGCAAATTATATTAATAATAAAGCTTAGGAGACAGACATGTTAGTGTTACTCTATACTCTTAAAAGGTACATGTTGAAGTCTCAGCCACTGTTTAATGTAATATATAAAAGTTATGAGTCAGAAAACAAAATAATGTCCCTTAGCGAATAGTGTTGTCCCTTTACACCAAGGTAGAGTCAATCTGTGAGGCAATGTTTGGAACAAAGTTAATACAGACAGAAATGTCAATCAATATAGATTAGTTACTGTCAGATTTTGATTGGCAATCACATGATCATTTCACCGACCCTCAGATTAAAATATTTTTTTTTACAAAATCTTGATTAAATACAGAAATAAATAACTGCTGGCCTTGTGTAGGACCACAGTATTAAGGTGCAAACACAACATACTACCTGTAGTTAAGTCGGAATTTCTGCACTAACCCAGTTAAACATCAATGGGAAATAAGGTCATGCGTGAATTGATTCTCAAACAAAAAACACTTCAAAAAACACACACATATATAGGATATATAAAATAATGACATACACACACAGTGACACACTATTTACATTGGTTCGGAAAACAAATTTTACATACAAATGACAGGAAAAAATGAATATTTTAGTACATTCTTCAGTCACTGTTTGAATATCTGTGAACTAATTTTCTAGGTGCAGGATATGACAATGTGCTTGTACTTCCTCAGAAACTTCTGGAAATCTTGTATAAAATTATAAAACAGTTTGAGCTACCATCACATAGCCCATCATGGAACATTTATAGTATTGACTGAAGACTATTTTATAGCGTTCCACCCTATAACCAATTGTCAAATTTAAGTTATTGAATAATGATTTGTTTAGTTTTTTAATATGCTCTTACACTACACTATTTCTACTGAAAGTTATTTGGTTGATACAACAGCCCTACAGCATTACATCACCACTATACATTGTATATCATGGATTAACTGTCTGTCATAAAAACTGGACAAGCCCATAAAAAATATCTTGCCCTTCAGTAATCACTTGCAAGTCGAGCAGTCCAGTATTATGCTGTATATGCCAAATTGCCATCATCCACCATGTTGGGGCTCACATGACAAGGCGAAGCAGAAAAATTAAAGCCTGGAACCCTGCTCCTAAAGATGTACGTTGGTACTCATTATAATTAATAACCACAGATTTTAGAGGCAGGGTGCTAGACAAAAGCAGATGTGTCAGGCCTAATCTAGAGGTAACAATGAAAGGTATTTTAAATCGATCAAAAGCGAGGGGAGTACCGTACTGCTGAGAAATAATTGATTTTACAATAACATGACTATCATATATGGAAGACATAGTCCGACTGGCGAGTGGTCGTTTTATGGACCGTTTTTATAACCCACAAGTGTAAAGAAAGAAAACGAGGTAAGGCCATATATCTAATATATTAAAAGATTAATTGCAGAAATACATGTATGGTAACATTCCCTCCTGGAGTGTAGCTAATGCGAAATCAAAAATACTTTGATACAAGGAGTATTACTTCTGCACATTATTTCTTAAGTAACAGGTGGGAACTCTAACAAGTTTATACGTGTACAATTAGAATGTACTTACAGCTAGCATGTACTTAGCACCTGTACCATATCCAACTATGGGATCCCAAAATGGTAATGAAACTTCAGGAAAGCATAATAAATTTTACTTTGGCAGTTTGGCATATCGTCGATAATCTACTTCTTCCATCAGATCCAATCAATGCCCTTACATTGTAGTACAACAACTGTCAGAGACATGTATTAAATTAGATTAGGTAGTTATGACAAACAAAAATCATAACCCTTAAGTGCATGTTTTTCTTCACAATTGATTTAAGTTCATTGTTTAGTCCACAAATTATATCTAAAAAAAGTTGCTTTCCTTATTTTGTTTCAAATTATAACTCATAACTGTGACAAATGCATGACTAACTGAAGCTGTATCATCTGAACAGTGTGTTAGCTTGACCTAAAAAGGGGAGTAATGTAGCCGGCAGCTGAAGTCATGACAGAGCTTTGAAAAGATGAGGTATCGTAACATGCATACCCCAGTGCTACATGTATATACAGTAGCAAGGGATGAGTATGAATAAGATAGACCTACGAAGCTAGAGCCAGCACTAAGACTGGTGAACTGGTAAGCAGAGGAGCTGATGTATATTTTTAGTCCAGTCCAGCATACTGCACCAGTGTATATGAAGGCTGGAGTCTGGTTAGTTGTGGTAAAGCTTAGGGTTAACCATTGATCATTATTCATCCAGCCAACACTTGACATAATCTCCTGTCCACACCCCTAAATAAAGCCCATCTCGGAACCTTTTACCAACTGAGGGGGGTGATGCTTGGGTGATAAACAAAAGGAAAACACTAGGTATGGAAAGTATGTGAAAAAGATGGGCCTTAACATAGTGAGGCATCAAATTTCAGTCTTCTACAACTAGGAGCATTTGTCTGGAGGTAGAGTCAGGTTTAATAGGTTTTACATCCTTTCCTCAACACACCCAATATATTTCACTGTTTAACACTGATCAAATGTGCAGGGCCCAATGCCAAGTTCAAGACGTTAATGTAAAGTACATGTACTATGTATGAATTGAATACATACTAATAGTGTGTATTCAATTTGTTTACATCTAAAATTCAATGCAATTATTATTTTGTTTCATTGGGTTTTAATGTCGTACTCAAGGGTATTTCACTTATGACATATGTCCACTTCACACTGCTTCTTGCCTATTAAATTAGGGTGGAAAACCGAGTAAAACCTGGTTGGTAAAAACCACCCCCAAGATTGCAAGAGCCACAACATGTGACACGTATACCTTATGGTCGACAGGCGGAATCAATTCTGTTAACGGTAAATAGAAGTAGGATATTTGATTCGTAAGCGCACTCACTAGCACTAAGCAACATTTGCATGCCTGTAATTATTAAGAACTGACTGCAATGAACATGTTTATAATAAACAGCACTGTCCAATTTTATTTATTTACTGGCAATAGGTTATTTGAATAAGATGATCATCAGAGAAGTATCCAGAGACATTTTAGTTATGGAAAACGTATGGGCGCCCAAACTATTTCAAGCCCAAAATAATGTCAATATATGACTATTTTCATAAATTCCTGCTACAGTCAAGCTGAAAACAGACACAGAACCTTGATTTGATCTGGCGTGGTGTCAGGGGCTTAACCAGAAATCAAAATGGTCATTTTGCTTCACTTTTCAAATAACTGGGTGTCCACTTTTAACGATTTTCCTATTTCCTGCATGTTAAAGTTTCTTAAAACAGGGTGTCCAAATGAGGCAAATGTTCAGTTCAGGGCGTCCATTTGGACGGTGGGACAGGTGTCTGCCTAAGCCCTTGGGTGGTGTCCTCGGGTGTAGTCTGGGGTTTAGCCAGAAATCAAAAGTATGGTGTCCAAAATGGTAATTTTGTCACTTTTCAAAAAACATGGTGTCCAATTTTGACAGTTTTACTATCTCCAGCATGTTCAACATTCCTAAAACAGCGTGTCCAAATGAGGCAATTGTTCACTTCAGGGTGTCCAGTTGGACAGGTGTCTGCCTAAGCCCCTGGGTGTAGGCAAGGAATTTGGGATAGGAACCTGGCAACACTTCATATATGTATGTTTGCTTTTAACTTTTAGTTACACATAAAATGATAATGATATTGCACTCACAGCTTGTTCGCCCAATGGTTGAATGAAACAACTCAGTACGCTACTAGTATAAAAGATAAAACAGGACAATTGCAGGACATAATACGAAGAAGCTCCAACAAATCAGTTTTTGTGTTGCCTGGCCCCATAGCACAGAGAGTACCACAGAACAAGGGCTAAAAGGCGAAAGGGTGTCCATTCAACCTTTGCAAACACTAATTTGAATGCTCATTTGGACACCTTGTTTCAAGATTACTTTAATTTTCAGGAAAAAATGAAACTTTAAATTTTGCAGCAGGGCAAACAGTTACTTTAAAAGTGAAGCAAAATTACCATTTTGTACACTATACTCTTTTCATTTCTTGCTAAGCCCCTGCCACCACAGCAACCAAAAGCTCATTATACCAATCACCACTGGCAGCCAACAAAGGTAAGATATGACACAACTTGTGCAAGCACAACAAATAACACGTGGTGAAGAAATATAAATATTTTTTTCTCAAATTACACACTTATACCTGAAGACACCACCCCAGATGAGCTTTGTGCTGCATTTAAAATGTGGCTTACAAGCGTTTTACTTAGAGCAGTCTGCATCTAAAAATGTGATGTTTTCACTCCCTTCTAAAATTCATGTTTCTCTAGTCCTACATAAGGACAGTATGCTCTGGAGTAGGTCCTATCCTTAGCCATACTCCCCATAGCCAATGCAGCCCTCTGCCTAAGGGCAGTTTGTTTGAAAAGTAGCAATGCTGTCTTTTCTTAGCAGTGTCGGAAAATGAACTTTCCAACATTTATATGCAATGGGAACTCTTCACATCTTGGTTAGCAGGTCTTATTTTTTCACGCGAACGGTCATTCAAGTTACGTGGAGGTTACACAAACGCGAACGGTCACCAATCACGCAAATTAAGACCATGTACATGTACATCGGATGTCTACAGTGTATGCATATGTTCTACACAAGATAGCCAGAAAAGGATTTTCATACGCTGTCAGGAATATTTTTTATCATAGACTGACCATAATATAAGTTTATGACATAAATTTGAGTTAAAAAACCCCAATTAATTTACTAACTAAAAATGAAACAGGGATCGATAAACAGCGCGAAATTGAAAACCTAGGGCTGTGTTAGCAGTGACCTGATTGGCTGGCTCGGTCTTGTTAAGCTCTATCTCAGTTTTACGTTGTTGAAAGGGTTGACAGTTCACAATAAACGAAACCCAACAGGCTTAATTTGGATAACTCTGTAAAAAGTTTGCATTAACTGCACCCTCTTTGTCTTGAAGAAGCCACTCAGACAGCTTAGCATGCTGCTGAAACAACAACAACACTATATTATGACAATCCCGACTAGTTTAACCCACCCACGGAGCATTGACAGGTTGGTCTACTGGTAATAAAGACTTTATTTGTGAATGGTATTTGATTAAAATCGGTAAACACGGATTGGTACCACTTATAACCGTTTACGCTGTATATCGTGATACATTAAAGCGTAATTACACTATATATTTATTTACCTATATACGAAAACGACCGTTCGAGCAAACGGAACAATAGGTTACATGGGTTTTAATTCACGCAAACGGTAGATTGGTTAAGCAAAATTTTGAAAAAATAAAGCCTGGGTTAGTGTCAATTGTTGTTGGAGTACACTGCTGTCATATAATTTAAAGCAAAATATCCTTAAGCCGGCGTACAACACCAATCAATCATAGTCAATGCACTTGTATGTTCCAAGAGTTGTCAAGACTATCTGCATTGAGAGTTCTACAAAACCATTTACATTCAGCAAAGCAAACAATTAAAATTTTATTACTGAGTGTGTACACTAATATTTACTGTTGGAATACAAGAACCTCCTATTATAAGTGGAATAGTTGTGTAACATATGAGCACAGTGTTAAACACCAGTCAATCAAATCACTGAATTGACAAATTCACTGCACATGGACAAATTTCCCCTTTACCTTTAAACATAATAAAAATCATCATGGATACTATACTAGTATGTAATTACATACAAGTGACCAAAGATTAGAAGGCTCACATAATTGAATTTACTAATAAAATAACAGGCAAAACCTAATGTGGTAATGTTTTACATGTAGTTAACTCCTACTTGTAGAAGTATAATATGAAGCCAGAGTGACCTGTAAACTGCATTATATACTAAAGTATACATACATGTATACAGATATTGGTGTAAGAACAGTCAAGAGAATTATACTTTTACAGCGATACTTTAACATAGAGTGTACACATTATGGGGATATTAGTTATTTATCCTAGACACTTTGTTGGAAAGAAAAATAAGCAGGTGTAGTCTCACACTTAAATGCACAACACAGTTTCAGTCGAATGGAGTACATGTATCAGTATTAATTTATATGCAATGATGCTCTATGAACTTGCATACATGTGAACAAAGCATTACCAAATCAAATAATTTAGTACAAAGAATCACATTGGAAGGTGTTACTGCCAAGAGTTAATTTTATGGTTCAGTTAAACCCACAAGGGAGTGTGCAAGCATTTGATAGAACAGCCAGATACTCAGCCTCCCAAAATGGATATAATTACAACAACAGATACATACATTTGGATTCCTATACCTTGACATGCCAGTATCATATTCGGCAATATACAGACTCGATCATTAACACTTTGTACAAAATACTAATAATAAATCCATACAGGTCAAATTCTTACCTTTTAGATGTGGCAACTGTTGTAACTCAGGAGCATTTTTAGTTCTATAATGTGATGACCCCTGCGATCTCTTCTGCTTTTTCGATTTGATAGACACTTTGTTAGTAAAGGGATCAATTCTGTCGACCACTTTGGATGTCATTTTGTGGTCTTGTTGTACACGTACTTCCAACTGAAATTGTAATCTCTCCGAAAACACCGAAGAGGCTTAAGAGCATATCATTCCAAAGTCGGATCACCGAGTAACATTTCAACTCAAACCCGTGGATACGTTTTTACTTCAGTAGTCGCTCCAACATCGGCCACCGTGTATCGGTTTGTCGGGGTTTTTTAGTCCCCATTAGCCGCCGATATATTTCTTCACTCTCTCAGAATTACACAGGTCAAGATAGGGTATAGAATTATTCCAAATCAACCAAATATAAGCAGTATTTCCTTTGGTACCTCTCCCTAGACTCCAAACCAAGGTTGCTAACCCTCTTCCAGTACACACTTCTCGGCACGTGGTCTGTAAACGAGAATCGGCGAAGTTGACCTCAGTGACCCCTAGACTTGAAAATCGCGAGGCAAAGCAGAATCTATAGTCTCTGGGCAAAGCATCACGATCACGACAGAATACATTTTACACAATGGCCAAGGCCCTTTGTAAACATCTTCTGATTCTGGAGACGCGAATATAACATACAAAAAGAGTTATTTATAATATTAAAGGGAAACATTTTACATTAGACAGTAGGGATTTAAACAAGAGGGGAAACCTGCCAGACTGGCATTTCTGTGATTTCAATTTATATCATTTCTTTTCATTGTATTAATTAAATCATGGAGCTATTTTAAGCTTTTTCTTTATTTTTCTCTTTTGTAGTTAAGAAAATTTAATTAGGACACGATATTTGTTGTGTTCACTGGTACATATATGTCAATAAGATACGTTTTTGCGTGAATTTGTATTTTTCATTCTCTACAATAATTATCAATCACGTGAGTTAAACAATAATTTTCTTTTTTTTTAACCATATAACTTTATGCAACTAGGCCTAAAAAGCTTGTCGGTAATTCCCCTTTGGTTGTAGATTTGAAAGTTAACACGTTTTTTTTTTTTTTTTGACTCTTGGTGGATTTTGAGGGAAATAGTATTTCTTGGCTTTTTATAAAGATGAATATAGGTCTTAAGCTCAAGCATGTATATTTTTGGACGGACGAAACTTATTTCCGATCTGTGTCAGACAACTTATAACTCCCATTATCTTTAACGGATATATTAATTGGTTATATCTTATGTCTTTGTAATACCAATATGCACATTGATTTATTCTTTATCTATAAAGTATGTCAAAAAAATATTAAATTCACAAAATTTAATTATTGTTGTTGATAGAACAAATAAGAGAGCAACTTTTGTTGTTTAGGGCCATACTATAATGCCAAATGAATTCGTTTATCATGTAAACTACACCTTGTTTTTTCGAGAGATATTTAAAAAATAAAGGATGTGCGAATATTTGTTACAAACGAGGAATCGTTTTTGATGCGCATCAAGTTGTGCTCGTCAACACATTAAGGTTTCCAACATGAGTTTTCGATAAATTAACTAGTTTCTTTGTACAATCGTCCAAAATATTAGATGTTACGACAACTTGAAAATGGCTAAATATTGGGTCACCTACATGGTGGGTAAGTCACTGTCAATCGTTATATAAGCCAATGACAATTGTTTATATATAGCCAGGCATTTGATTAGATGAAATACAGTTACTGGGCAGCCTTTTCTGATAACTGGCCCACGGCCGTGGCTTAATTACTAATCCTACTTCAATGTACCGTATATGTGTTGAATTCACCGCTCGGCCATCAGGCAGTGAGTGAGTCACATAAATGTGGCTCCCACAATCAAACCCAATCAAACAAACGAATCTTAGATAACTGTTGCCCTCGTGCTTATCGGAGCACGTCACGAGCCTGATCAGTTTGTGATGAGTTTGTATATATAGTATATATCTCACGTGTATAGGCCTAATAGTTTGTTAGCAGTGACGTCAAGGTTAGTTTCTCAATACATACGTCGTCATATGTATGAGCGAAATAATCTTAACAAAAACAATATTTGAAAACTTGAACTATACGCAATTATATAAAAAAAATGATACGCGGTGAGTAACTTCTCTGCCGTAACAATACCGTTAACTGTGTTCGTGTCAAAAATGATTTTTTTTTTTTTAATAGAGATATAAAAGAGAATGATTTCTTTGAAGGGGTCCAGCAGTTTAAGATAGTGATTAGATTGACAGTGTATATCATACGACACCTTCTATATGAGTATATATAGCACCAGACCTGATATCCCTAATCAATTCCTTTCTTATCTTCTTGATATCGATAGACGGAAATTATCTGTTATAAATATTCCAAAGTGTTTTTTCTATGGCGTTAGGTATGGATCGACTGTCTTCAAGCCCTTCAGATCACGGTTGCGGAGTACCTGCATGCAACATTCAATTGGACTCCTCCAAAGGCTCCTATAGCGCTCCTATTGCTAGATTCTTGATACAGAAGCATAAAACTCCGCTATCCCACTGTACCACTGATACAAAGACATTATTAAAATTAAAGATATATATATATATTGTTTTTTCAGCACAAGGAATCCGGCAAGGTTAAGCCGTCATATACGACATTTTTAGTTTTGAAATTACTTTGTTTAGTTTTTTTTTTTATGAATTACCATGTAGGTGAAACTAGTGTAATCTAGAAGGAAACGTCTTCATGCATTATATAGGTGGAAACTCCAGTTATACCTTTTTCAGTTTCCATGTAGATGGAAAACTTTACAGCTGTTACGTTTTCACAAAATTTGTGAAAACGTAACAGATGTCAAGTTTTCTATCTACATGGAAACTGAAAATTGATTGAAACTCCCGGTTTAATTTACATCCGCATAATAGGTTGGAACCTAATCACCGCAGGGAAAACCTTTGTACTATACAGGAACCTAAAGTATACAAAAATGGATCAAAGGCGAAAATAACAATAAAAACTCAAAGTGTCATCTGCATGCGTCACCCTAGCAAGAGCTGTATAGAAGATCTATACAAACAAATTCATATCAGTATAAATATAAACGCCTTTAATCATAGAACTTGTAGTATAAGTATTAATTTATATTATTTATTTATTTATTAATTTTATTTATTTATTATTATTCTTTTTGCTTAAGCCACAATGAACGACTCAATCTAAGGGATGTAACTCCTTCCGTCGAGTAAGCTAAACTGGAGAATCATAACCTCTTTTGGAATCGTCCAGTCTTTTTTTTTAAGAAACATTCCGCGCAATTTCTTTGTCTCTTATACAGACAGATACATTGCAAAGGAATGAAAGCAAAATATCAGACAAAAACGGGTAGGTCTTATGTTAATCAGCCGACAAAATAACAACAATATGACGTGTTTCTCACTACACATGTATAAGTCTTACTTAGACACAGCCTTAGAAATTTTTTCTTCATATACTATTTTGGTGCAAATATAAGGACGAAGCACGTTAATTTTATTTATTTAATCTGCAGATTCGATGACGTCATCAACCGTCGAAACAAATTGTTATTTATCAGAGTTATCTCCAATATCACAAATCAGCAATCACATTGATTTTCACGGTAACCATTCAGTAACAAATACGCTTGTAAATTGTAGGACGACCGCATAATTTCCCCAAAACTACCAAACATTACTGCACAACATGTCCTGTATGGTTTATGACTTAGTAGACTATATACAATGTCATGAAGGTAAGACGATGACTTCTGAAATTAAATGCCGTGACCATTAATGGGTACGTTTTTTTTTTTTTTTGTTTGTTGTTTTGTTTTTGTGTGTGTGTGTGTGTAGGGGGGAGGG
>JARFOD010000002.1:91607-108327 GCA_031763545.1 Mopalia muscosa | reverse complement strand
GCGAAAAACAGAAGATAACTTTACAACTTAAATGAACACATGGGTATCTTAAGGCAAGCTAAGGGAAGGGTAACAACTTCTTGATTTACTTCAACACAATGTTTCTATCTTATTGAAGACATCATTTTCAAGTATAATTGAAAAATCAACCAAACATATATTTATATAGCATAGAGTAGAAGTGTCAAACACGGAGATAATTGTATTAAAAACTGACGTAGATATATAGGCGCGTTTACAATGATTGAATGATGACTGGTGTCTGCCTGTCCCATATCGGACAGTTTTACACCACAACTAAGTGGCTAAGTAGTATAATATATTTATAACTCAGAAGAAAGATACTCAATCCTTTTTGAGTCAACGTTTCGGTTTATCGGTCAAACCATCATCAGGAGGAATGATGTCAAACTCCTCAGTGGTAGTCATAATGAGTGGTCACAGTGACTAACTTAAGTCATACTTAAGTCCACGTTAGATTTTTTCTTAAATCCTGAACGTCTATGTTACATTGATGAACTCGCCCTATAACGCCTCTTAGTCTCAACCTATCATTTCTGTACGGTCACAGTCACAAGAGCCGTGTCCATTTCCAGTTATATTCACATCTACTTAGTGCATTGTCAGTTAAAAGCTATCGATGAGTATGTTAACGGTTCGTCTGTCTCATACAATGGATGATATCATAGAATACGAGAAAGCACACAAATCCTAGCCAGATAACACCGCTTAGAAATCTATTTCCTGAAGCTTTATTCATATTATGAAGATTAGGACAGATCAGTCGACTGCTAGTCTCTATGTGGAGAAAAACCTATGGCACATATTAAATACAACCTCCTCGCCAATTTGTAGTG
Source organism: Mopalia muscosa (assembly GCA_031763545.1). Taxonomy (NCBI): domain Eukaryota; kingdom Metazoa; phylum Mollusca; class Polyplacophora; order Chitonida; family Mopaliidae; genus Mopalia; species Mopalia muscosa. Next base: position 107,470 of record JARFOD010000002.1, on the reverse strand, counting down.
TTTATTGCTCCCTGAGTTTGTACAGAGAGTGAGATTTCAAGCGATGTTTATCTTTAATACAGACATACATCACTTCAGATGAATAAACAGAAACTAAACCCCACTTAACAACAAAAAAACGGCACTTGGAGAACAAATAATATAATATCCGGAGCTGTTTCATTGCCTCTGACACGGAATATGTTCGTTATCTTGATTCTAATTTGTGTTGTTTTTGTTCTGGGCTGAATTTCATTTTATTTATTTTTTAATTTCAACCTCAGCTGTATAAGGGTATTACTGTCATAAAATATTTTAGGAAGATGATAATTGAATATTCCGTCAATATTTTTTTTAACCTGGGCTAGTTCTTGTCGAATGCAAATCACAGGCGCACGACGTTATCGTTGTGTGAAACGCTATTACTGTACGTAGTACAAATGTACTGAATGAAACTTTGCCGGCCGGACAAAATGCTCCATTGTAGCCAACTTAAGCTCAAAATCCCAACAAAAAATTATAAATATTCAATGCAGGAATGTCTCGTATGTTACTCAACCATAAATTTTAACTAAAATCTAGCCTAAATATAATACAAACCCCACAATAAATATATTAGCTGACGACAGAAAATCTATCAACATCGGCACGACGTCATGGCATTGCGAAGGTGCGTTGCTAGCTCTGACGTCATAATTGTTTGCGTGGAGACATGACAGCTGTCAGACATGGATGACATGTTGTTCAAAGCACTATTAATTTTAATCCTAGATTAGATTACGTTACTCCATGTTGAAGGCCTATCTCTAATCCTAGATTAGTGGTTTAATCTTCTATTACGGACTAATCTTGGTTTTGAGCAACCGGCTAACCAGATAAATACAATTAGGGCCTACGCTCCCAATTAAATTAAATCTGTGTGGGTTTTTTTCTCCATCTGCAGTATAACTAAATAAGTGAAGGCCATTCTGTAATACGAGCGTCTATCGGACACTTGACAGCTGATTGAAGGAGACGCCCAGGGAATCATAAGATAACTGTGACGTCGAACATACTTACATGTAGCTGTAAGTGACGTCGTTACACAGGTTTTGTTCACAGTTGGACTTCCCTTCGCCTGGGAACGTATTTTTCGCCTTATTTACCACTATAGAAAGTTAATTATAAACAATCACTGTCGTATTTTGGAAGAGGAAGGTATGAAATGATGTTGGACTGAGTTTGTTAGGACTTTTTTTGGTTTTGTTTGCTTCTTTTGTGGATTTATTGTTATCCGGGATCGAACACGCGCTTTGTTGCTATACAACATTAATACTCTGTCACACTGTGTGCAAATGGTTTGTTCATTTTTCGTGCAAACCATATCTCTGCACGTATGGCAAATGATGTACGTTAAGAATATACCGTTTTAGATTCTGGCAAATAAGCAAGTTTCGTCACTTCTGGTAATTCAAATTTATTTAATACGTAGGTTTTGCCGTATGGCGTTACGACCATAGAGTGACATCCCTTTGCGAAATTGGCGTTGCTACTGTATTGCACGGGAGTGCAGCCTGCCTATACTTAAACATTGCGGGTTGTTGGTGTTCAGTACAATATAACTTAAAAATTGTTGCTTTGGCACACACACAAATTTAAGCTATGGGAAAAGACACATTCATATGGTTTTATTAACGTGTTCTGTGTTCATTTGCAATATTCCCTTCACCGGCTATGTTAAAAATCGTGGATTAGCCCGCCTTGTCAATGACTGATAACGTTATTTCACAAAGGGACGTCTCTCTATTATCATAACTTCATAACTGGAAACCGTTGTATTGAAGCTAGCTGTTCGAGGGCGTGTTCCAATGGACCTTCTATTAAAAAAAGTTAAATTTGTATAATTCACAGATTTTTCGCCAGTTAATTAAAATCATTATCTAGTTTTTTCAAAGATGCAAAATACTGTGACACTTTTTTGTCAAGTTAAAACAACATGTTCATTTGTTGCCAGTTCTTGTTTTGTTTTTGTTTGTATGTTTAAACTGGGATTGTTCTAAACATCGTCGTACTCAATATTATTTTACTTATATCATTAAACAGGCGGAATAGCGATACTGCCGGAGCTACATCATGTGACGTGATGATAAACCTGAGATCGACATAGATTCTAACATGTAAGCAGTAGTTCGAGGGAGAATCACTAGGCTGACGGCCAACGTGTTTTTCAGTATCTTGTGAAATATAAAAAGTTCATTTTAATAAGAATATTGTTTATCTCTTGTAATTATGTTATTCTAACTCTTGCTAAAGATGCATTTTTTTTAGAAGACATTCAACTTATAAATGGGTTTATACGACTTAATTAGAAAAAAATAGACGCCGGATTGTCTAATGAAGGAATCTCATCAGATATAATACATTCGTGGAAATAATGGTTCTTTGAGGGTTCTTTAGAAAAGAGGATGGTTCTAAATGGAACCATAAGGAAAAACACGGTTCTTTGGTAGAATAAGCTAAGAAGAAATACATGGAATAGTGAGGGTTACATTCGCAACCATAAAGGGTTCCACAGGAGCCATGAATGAATAATCTTAAAGGGTTCTATTAGAGCCAATATCTTCTATAAGTGTATGTTTCCTGATAGATTGTGGAAACTATTCCGAATATCTATATATTCACAGTTATTAATCAGGGAATTGCATAGGCATTTCTTAGATTGAAGCAATGAAACACATATATTACATTGTACCAATCTTGTATATTCTACAGGGAATACTTATTGGGGAGATTTGTAAAATAAATTTTGTGTTTTAATAACACAAATGTATTTTACTTCTATTGGTTCTCAGATAGTTTTATTCTCTCCCCTTTAAATGGCGCTTTCTGGCTAAGTGCAGTTTGTTTAAAGAGTAGCAATCCTGTCTTTACTTAGCACTGGAGGAAAATTTACTTTCCAACATTATGGAAAGTCTCACATCTTGGTTATGCTTGGTTGTGTATTATTTGCGGATGACATCGCCGTCATATTAGCGAAATAGCTTGAGCACGGCGTAAAAAAACAATCAATCAATCAATCAATATTTAAAGTGCTCATATCTTGTAAAGACACTAGTTTTATATGTTTATTCCCAGTGCCTGTCCATCCTCATCCAGTTATTAACCAATCGCCTTGAACACTATTTATATTTTGATCGCATTCCTGGAACTCCATGGTTGATTTCTACAAATATAGACGATTAATTTATTTTAATCGAAGAACTCATAATCTTCACAGAAGAGCTATTCCTTCGATATTTGGTTTTCCAACTGCGTTCAAGTTTCTCATTTTTTGGATGCATATTGCAGCTGGGTTGTGTTTTGTTTGAAACAAAGAGGTCCACATGGGGAGGGGACGATTCCCATTATTCACCTTACTCCTCATTTTCCCAATACAAAACCAGTGGTAAATTTGAACGCGGAACGTGTTTATACATATCGTTGTAGATATAACGAAGTTAGAAACAGCCTCAATCATACAACAAGACTCAGTGAAAAATCAAAGCATCAGTAAAAATAAAATAAAAACGTTGACTAATTAGCACTGAAGCCAGCTACGGCTGTCTGGTCGCCTTCGCGGTTTACTCGATGTGTATTGATCTGACCAATCAGTAACGTAAGTTGCTTTATCTACAAAGATACAATCGATAATTGGCTAACAGCTGTATGTTAATAATTCATCGCCATTATTTAGACTTCTGCACGGGTTTTCACTCAGCAAACTTTTCTTTATATGCACAATACCGACAATGCACGTTTATAGTAAGACAAAAAATCATAAAGTGTAGCTGAGGTTAGTAGTAATAAATAATTTCTCATCCAGACCTATTTAAAGCGAAGCTGGTAGGCCTAATACTAACGAATTCTTCATGTCTTATCAAGACCTGTGGATTACAATTGATCATACAATAATACTATTTATAGCTATTAAATTGGAGATTATAGAATTTTGATTTGACCATTTTCACTCAAACCTGAAATACATTATACTTTTATGAGTGTAGAAGCACGCCGCTGGTAGTACAGTCTGAATCCGACACAACCTCAACAGTTTCGATGGGCGAATAGTATATTTTTCTAGGAGTAGTTCTCCAAAAGAGTGAAATTGGAAACAACTTTTCAACTGCTGGGTTATCTGAGAAGTGACAGATACCAGATGAATCTAACCAGCTGGTCGTCCTTACCATTCAATGCAGATTCATAAGTTTATCAGCTGGTACTTAGCCAAATGCACGATTGCGTAAGGCATACCTTTCTTCTTATACCACGTCTACACGTTCAGGTCTTTGGAACTCGCTGTAATTACCGGGGATGCCACACATCTTTAAGTGTAAAAGTGATAACAGTCCCGCTGTTGGAAATGTTCACTCCCGGATACAGCTTTAGAAAAGTCTCAAGATCTAGCCATTTTGTACATTCTTATCCTTTAAATGTCCAAGTGAAAAGACAATACATTTAGTATACGTTAATGCGTTAATGAATATTACAGTCAAAATACAAATTAACGTTTGTAAAAACCCGTGTCGCCGAATCTTAAATCAAGTGAAGGTATTTGATGTACTGACAATGGTTCTAAATGGTTTGTAAATCATCCCCACCGAACAGAAGGAGATACCGAAGGGGCATTTTAATTCCATCACATAATAATTATTTGATTTTAAAACAACATATAAATAATTCGTTCTCACTGAGCATATCCCAATTGGTGTAGAATGCCCAATCAGAGACATTGGCGGGGATGCCATTGGTACTGATTACGGAAAGGTAACAACAACGGTTGGTTGAGTACTTTATATCATCAATCAAAGAAATCGCTGTTATATGTTTGGATGTGTACATAATCCGTGTAACTGTTTTGAAAAAACGTTCCGAATGATCAACAGAGCTTACTGGGCCTTGGTGGCCCCTAGTCCACGAGTTAGGAGTTAAGAATTGGGAAAGTGAAATTGAAGTGTTGGGAAGTGTTTTGTGGGAATAATTGGTCGTTGTTATGTCCTGATAGTGACTTGCTGGTAGGTCATTTCAAAATAAATAAGAAGCAGCACAGTTCGTGTGGTGTTGCTATGGACATATATTGATTTTAAGCGACGCCTTTTAGACGATAAGAATGGGCTTTCCTTTGCCTTCATAGACGTATGCATATGTGGACGTTGTGCTAATTAATGTTGCACTAACAATTGTAAATCTGCAAGAAGCGGTGACGTCATCTTTCCGACACGTGTATTTTTAGTTGTGAGGAACTCTGGGTAATTTCGTATCTGATCAGCCACACCGGAACAATTTATTTGTTGGGTTTTTTTTTTTCGTTTGGACGACTGACTTAATATCTGTCGATTTAGTTTATATTTATGGTCTAATCGAGGAACGCCAGAAGTTTCCCATAATGCATCATTTATACTACCGTTGCCTACTTCTTGTTAATAGACTTCTGGTTTTACCAGTAAAAATTCGTCCGCATTCCAGCCTTCCTATTCCTCACAAGGAAAGAAATCTGTTTGCGGTTCGAATGTGGAAAATTTGTTGCACAATTGCCACCCATAACTTAAATACAAAGCACAATATAGTGTAGGTCTGGTGATTTTGCCCGTGATACATGTACGTCTAACGCTCTTGGAATTTTGTGCCAAGACAATACTAAAGAATACTTTCATATTATTCAGTTTATTAAAAAAACAATTAAGGCCCAAGTAAAGTTTTAGTTTGCTTTTTTTTTTTACTATCCTGAACTATTCCCAGAATGAAGAACCTAAAAATCCTCAGATATGGCGTTCGTCAGTGGTGTAGATTATCCTTGCTCCGCCACTGTACACTATGAGAACAATGTCAAGGTCACCACCAAAGACATTGTCACGAGCACCAACCTAAATCATGGTGGCTTCGTGGTCGACTAGCCTCCAATTTTCTTTGTTAGATATTATTTTGTATTGAAATTCATCGCCATTTCATCTTGTTTTCAATATTATCATTTATGACGGACCAACAAAGAACATGTCTGAGTGAACTTGAGGGCCTTGACCTAGAACCAGTAAAGTGGCCTGAACGAGCAGAGAGCAGTGTGTGATGACGTTGGTGTCTTCTTAGAGACTCCATCTTGAGCCTTAAGTCCATCTCTAATATTGTCGGATTGAAATGGAGACAGTATCGAAAAGATCATGCTAGCCTACATATACCACAGTTATCGAAAGCTTTGGTGGATTAATATCTGATAATAATCAGCATCAGTTCCAATGGACAAACGCACGTCTTGGTCATTGATTTTTGCCATTTTTGAAGTGAGTTCAAGTGTCTGGGATCCATGTAAGTTTTATTTCTCTCAGGTGAACTGTGTTCTACGCAACAAGTCGACAGTCTTGGAGTCTCGTATTTAAGCAATTATTAAGCAAAGTCTCAATTTGTTGTTTCTGAATGCCTAAACATTTTAAACATTGAAGTTTTAAAAAAATTCAGATTTTGATCGTTTGGCGGTTAGGGTACCCTGAAGCGCAGGCCAATCTGTAAAGGGCATAAAGCTTTATTAGTTAACCTACAAACTTTAAGGATTATAAGGATATTTGACACATCACTTGTAGATAAAAATGTTCTTAAAATATGTGACCATCTGGGAAATTCATACCAACAGATAAATACTGAGTAATACATGCATGGCTCTGAATCCGCTTAGAGCTGCCACTGATTGCTGCAGAGTTATCGATCTGACCAATCAGTAACGCAAGCTGGTTTATCTATAAAGAAACAATCGATAATTGGACAAGAGCGTTGTTAATAATTCATCTCTACACCTCCGTCGTGAAGGGTTGGATTTAACAGGAGAATTCCGATTTGAATCATGTCAAATCACACCTGTTATATTAATGACAATTTCGAGAGAATCTCTTTGGAAACGTTCTTCATACATTGGACCCCAGGGTACTGCGTAAAACCGGTTGAAGTTACAACAGGTGAAGCCACTGTGAACTCGGAGCACTCCTGATGTGTACTTACCGTTGGTAAAGATCCGGTGATTCAGAGCACTATGGTAGTCACAAGTTCTATTATCAAATTCTGATTGCAACGAAGCTCATAACAAACTTTAAGTTACAGTGAGATACACGAAGTACACATTAAAACGGGAATCGCAGATTGTACAACGGCTACACTGAGAGGTTCGGATTCAACTGAGAAAAATAATTTCAATATTCTGGACGACAATTTATATTTCAGTTGTTTCTGCGCTCGCGTATATGTATTTTAGTTTTCATTTACCACAAGCCCTCCCTCCGCTATTTTGACTATTCTGGTTTTATATGGCTTTAAAGGAAGATTCACTTCCCGAAAAAAAAACCCCGAAAAACTGGTAATTCTCTCAAAACAAAGACATGTACATGTAGCTAATCTTTAACAGCGCAATGATACCTAAACAGCTCGTTTTAGACCTTTGCCTGTCCGGATATATAAACAGCCTTCTCGTTGAAATGATTTTGGTTTCGTGTAGAGTGGGATTTTAACAGTGTGTTAGTTTGAACAGAATTTTTTTTACCGGGCACCAGTCTGGGAATCGAACCCTAGGCTCTTAGATTGAGCCACCAAATCGACAGAAGTATATATACCTTCAACTGTTGGGAGTTTCCTTTGTTTCTGGATAACTGATTAATAAAGCTTTCTAGAACGACTAACTCGTGAGGCAGTCATATGATAAACTGTGATACTCGAGTTCCGATATATTTTAAGGTCTTGCGTGACCTTTTGGGTTCAAAATGAACCAAAATGTTTTTATCGCTTGGATTTAAACTTAGTTATTCAAGTTATATATGTGTGTGAAAAAAATTATAATTACTAACAGTTAAATAAGAGTAAACGGGGCCTCATTTTGTACAAGTTCGTCCATGATTGTATTTTACATTTTTATAAGATTTTCCAAGGTGGGTTAGACAAACAATCTACTGGGAGCGTTCTGATCAAAATTGCCGACAATAAGGCACCGTTTACAAGTTCAATGACTATTCTACTCGGTCAACCAATTTATTGAGTCTCATTGCTATTGCTCTTCGAAAAATAAACCATGAAAAAAGCAGTCAATTTTTTAATCCCGAGTATTCAAGCTTTCTAAAAATATATACATATAGATTATACAGATTTATATTCTTCTATACCTTAATATAGATCTTAACCAATTACTGAAGGCGATTCCCCAACTGATTTCGACTGCAACCAATCACTGGAAGACATTTTCAGCACAGCCTCAAGGTCGATTAAACTAGTCAAAGATGTCTGCTTCAGACCGAATACAATAACACATCTAAGGCATTTTTAATCGATCTGTCCTATAAGTTATTCTGTCTCCCACCTCGAACAATAGGACACCAAGATATTAGTACAGACGTCAAAAATACCTTCACTGTACATAATATACTTAAAACTACATTTGTAAAAAAACATTTGATTCCAATTAGGATGATAATAATAGGATTTGTTCATTTATCCAAATCACTCGTTCTAAATCTATACAGACTTATATAACTCTCTGGGAGAATTTCGTTTTTCATTGGCTCGTGATTTAGCATTGGTGTGATGATAACTGACAAAATATCCCTTTCATAAGGTGTGTATTTATTATTGCTATATGATCATTAACGTTTTTCTTGTCCTTGTTTAAAGTACACCGTTAAACACAAATCTTTCTGTTCTTAAATATTTATGGACTTAAGCTATTCTTTGATTACCTCTATCTACCCTTCTTTCTATCAATAGGTATGGTTGTGGCATTAGTTCGCCATTCCTTTTAATAAATAATGAAAGCAATCAATTTCAGTTTACCATTAATAGACTCTCTCGAGTCTAGGCGCTCTGGTGCAGTATTAATATGTAGCCTGGTGATTTTTTTTAACAATACACAATTAAATTATTCGGCGTTGAGTCATGACTTTGATTACAATATCTGTGATCTGGCCTCTAATTTAGGAACTCTATTTTAGGTTATATATATGGAAGTGATTTATGATAAGCCGACTTTACTGGCCGGGTTTTCTCGTTCTACGCACCTATATAATGAGTAAAAGTGCGGAGTTACTGTACATATGTACATCTGGAGCTTATTGTCTGATATAAGAATCGGTAGTTCTATGTCTTTTTCCTTCGCTTTTAATTTGTTAACTTTAGAATGTAGAGATTCTCTCCCTAGTCCACTATTTTGGTTACACACGGCCATAGGACCGATTGGGTAGTACCAAAAGTTGCTTGGACCGGCGAATTTGAAATAGACCACTAAGCTGAAAGAAACAGTGTTATTATTGAATAAAGGACCGACGTAGCTGATAGAAGATGATCACATCGTTACTGGAAAAATATTAGTGCAATTATAACAATAGTCCGCTGTTACAGGCAAATTATTAGTCATATTCAAACCACACCCAGTTTAAAATATCCTGACATCTCTGACTGAGTATTAGGAATAAGACTGGCTCACCGGAATTGCAGTTCTTTTTCCATATTGTTCTATATAACTTTAACATAACTCTATCCTGTAATGACCGGTATTTTTGGCGTGGACATTTGCAGTTCAGAGGGTAGATTGTTGGCCTAGTTGGTTGACGGTTCGAGCCAAGGCTGAGACACGAAAATTTGTTTGTTGTCTTTTTGTTTTTGTTGTTATTTTGTACAGTAATTAACAGTAATAGAGTGAACAAATACATGAACTCTCTCATTGTGATCAATCCAGAAGGCCTACAGAAAACAACACGAACGTTTAAGCTTAAAAGCGATGTCTATTTACGGTGATTTTGTTGTTGATGTTGTTGTTTCATTGGTTGTTGTTGTTGTTGTTATATCGATAATAACGGATATCTGGTACAGCCGTCATAAGATATGACGTCAGTTTAAGTGTTATGTTCAGGGCTATTGTTTAGTGTTAAGTTTAGTGTTAACCCTAATCCAGAACTAATATGCATACACGTTTTGTCTTACCTAACGGATTGCTAAGAATGTCGTGTGTGTAACGAACGCATCACCACAGCCAATTTGCTTATTCAAACCATATCACGCTGTAGAACAGCGGCAGTTTTCCAATTTTTGAGTAGTCTTTGAAATGTAGCTTCTATTTTATCAAGAAGGCTATCACATGGAGAAGATCTTGGATCTTCATTTTAAAATTGAATGGAAGTCATGACAAGCGGACAAGCACTCTTTAAACTTGTGACATATACTAAAAAAAAACAATTGCAAGTATTTAACCAAAGCAATGAAAATGGTTGAATGCTTTAAGGAAAACGTTGGAGGGAAAGATAACGATGTTACGAGACGTTGTCAACAATTGGAGATAAATGTCAACAATGTTTTGTATTACCTCTATTCCTTAAAAAAAAAAAAAAATGGAACGCAAATTTCTTTGAAATGAATAATTTTCTACTTTATCTATATGTCTGAAGGCAAGCTTCTGTCCCCATTTCAAATTATGTTGCCATTTCTAAAGTCAACGAATGCAAGCTGCTATCTCAAGAAATCCTTAATTCTTTTTTATTTCTGAAGGCAACAAAACACAAGCGCCTCTCTATTTTATCATAATATGAAAAGCCAACGAATGCAATTTGTCACTTTTTGTCGCTTTCATAAGACCGATCATAAGTTACGTCACCATATAAATGTTAACTGGGAAACAAGCTATCTACACAAGTCAAGTGCGTCTCTTATCTCTGTAACCGCAAGCGATTTGGAACTTATCTTGTGATGTTGTTTATTAATTCAGTCGTGTTCATGAGGAGGACGCGTGGACCTGGCTTCGCTCATAACACACAGTTTATCATTTCTCTGTCTCTCTAATAGGATAACTGACTGTTTTTCGTGCTCTTTGATCGGTCAGTTGGGACTTTGTCAAATCTAAATGATGCGACACGGTACTACGGAGCTAACACAGAGTTGACTCTAGTCATATTTAAAGTAAATAGATCTAATTTGTTTCTTACGGCCATCAAAGATTTAAAACCGTACACTGAAACGTTAAATCCTATGAAGCAATTTCACCAATGCTCATCTTATATTTTTTTCATTACTTCACAATCACAAAGATCTCCAAGGAGCATACACTTGTACGGTAGGCTTTTAAGGACATATAACATATTGTTTTGTTTTGTTTTTTTGTTTTTTAATGTATATTTTTGTTTTCGAGATAGGCGCATTCTTTCGCATATATTCAGTAACATATTCTTTTCCACAAATGTGAACAAAATGATAAGCTTCTTAGTTTACATAAGGGCTGAAACGATGAAAAGAGTGTAAAGTTTTATGCCTAGCATGCTTATGTTTGTTCCATGTTTTGAAAGAAGAAGCGATGTCAGTGTTTTCATCTGTCAAATAAAGCAAATAATTTACCATTTTTCACTTTTCGTCTTATACCTTATGATTTTGAAAGTTAGATCAACTGACAAACGGAACACAGGTGTCCGTGGATGTAATACCACTGGCTAAGAATAAAATACAGTACATAAGAAGAAAATCTTGAAAGCTGGATATGGGTTTAACCCTTTCTTAATCAAAGTTTTCAAAGTTTGTTTCTGAAGTTAGACGTAAAATTTTATGACGAACTTGTCATTAGTTCTGCTTTCAATACCAAAAGCTGGACGATTAATTGTCAATTGGCAACGGATCTTGTCCTTGGATAAACGTACCTCTGTATGCTAAATACCACTGTAAAATCATCATAGAATAGTCAGACTATCATTCCTTAGGTAGGTTCCAGTGATAATAGAATTCGTGTGTTGGTGGAGTTATCTTTATCTTTTTTAATAAGATCGACCCATGACGTGAGGCACTAGACTAGATGCAAACTGTTTGCCATTTCATTTTACCCTTGTTAATTCGTTTTATGAATCATAATAAAATAAGCTTTTATTTTTTTTTAAGAGATAGCATTATATAAGCCTACTAATTCATAAACTGTCAAATAAGAGTACGAATGAATTATTAGCAAAATCTTTGAGAACGTGTCCTTCGCAGCCAGCATTCATTTTCAACTCTTTAATCAGAATAGATGGTTGGCTATAAGTACTCTTATTGCTGACATTTAAATACAACAGTGACCTTTGCTGGAGTTTCCTGGTGTACTTCAAGGAAAGGTTTTTATTCCCATATAATTCAATTGGTACGCCACTTCATCACAGAACGCTATATACCTGCATCGGAAATTATTGAAAAGGGCAGATGGTCATGTGAAGATAGTGGGGAAGTAACCTGATGTAGGTCTAATATCGTAGGAAAAAAGGTTGATGATGTATCGTATCAAACAGCTTTCATCTTATACCCATCACTTGCAATAAACAGCTTTCTTGATCCTCTTTGATTATGTATTTGCCCAATAAAACCGTATTCATTAGATATGATCTGATTGATACTTGACACAAATGTAGATCATTTCACAGAAATGCTATTCCTACATTTATATAATTTATCAACGAATGTTTAATTGATTTTCAAAATTGTCCTCCAGTTTATTTCACTCACTTTGTCGCGGTGAAAATATACATTATTCTGTTAGAAATAAATCCAGGACGAAAACAAGTTCAAATGTTACGACTATGTGCCAGATTATTTGTATTGCGTTCGGGTATTTCACCGCAAACAGGCTTTCAGTAAGAAATGTTAAACAAGTATAGGTAAAAATACAGAAAGTTACCTTCTGGCTAGATGTCAATTGTAATTAATCAAATCAGCATTCCGTTAGGATAATCACATAATAAGCCATTCGAGAAAAGGCATGTCAACATAAAACTAGGAAGGACAAATTTGACAGGAATCCGCCGGTACACTTATTCGTTTTGCAAAATTTATCGTTCCATTGATTGATTGTGTTCTGGTACCAGCCAAATGGGCGAAGGACACCACCAAAGATGTTCATGACAACAGGTGTAGACAAGAAATGACATGTTACAAGACGCTGAACAAGGTCCCGACACCAGAAAGCGGATTTTTGCTGCCGTATACCATGGACGCAGACAGGCAGTGCACCCGGTGTGTACAGGTGACTAAGATCTTAAAACCTAATTTAGCAACGAAAAATGCAAAAGCCCTCATTAAGGAAAAGTCGAACCTGTAGCTTTAATTATTCAAGGAATTTAAATTACTTAATATTGGTATCAGTCTTAGCTCACGCTGACAATGAAATCAAATAGCATACCAAATTTCACTTATCAAAATAAAGATTTCTGAAGCAAAATTTTCCGTGTCGTATTGATGCTACATTAGAATTTGCAAAAAACTCAAAATACGGGGAAAAAACAGACGGTCCTGTGAAACAAAAGGCGTCCTAATGAGTGCTGAAAAATCTCAGCTAGACATGTACATAAAAGGAAAACAAGCGCGTTAGATCTACTAAAGAACTTAGATAAAGGTAAGTTGTAGGTTTCTCTTGCCTTTTTTTCTTCAAATAATAAACTTCACAATATTGGGAAGAAAAGTTTAACAGTGATATTAGACTGTGCTACATTCCAAATGTAATAACAACCGGCAATCTGAATAGACACATTAAATAAAAGAAATAATTTTTACAGACTTACCTTCGGTGGAAATAAGGAGAAAGTTGAAAAGCAGCAAAAACATAAAACCAAGAAAGTTGAGCGGGTAGGTTGCCATAACGTCTGAATACTACAAACTGGGAGAGCAATTATTTTAATGTTTCACCGATCTGTTATAGACACCTTCGACCAGTATGGATTCTATCACGTGATTGGTGCGCACCTGCAATAGTTTCGCGGAAAGGGCGGCAGCGCGCGATACAGACGCTGTTTGAAGGCGTATCTTTGTCACATGTTCCGTGCTCAATCATTCAAGAGGAGTATTAGAAGACAAGGCTCGGAGTTGTATTATCTGTCGCTCCTACCGCAAAGCAAAATCAATGTCTAACCCATATCCACCTACATTCACTTCGTCCACAAAGCTTAACACTGCTACCATTTCAATTGATTTCTAAAATTCCTTAGTTGATTACCTTCTATTTATATTCATATCAAACATCGTATCATTTATCACCTCGGTTAATATTTTGAGAAGGTGGTAACCTAAGGCAACATTTGGTTAAGGGGTTTGGTTGCGCTTTATTAGCAGAAACGTGGTATGGGGATAATGTCAAATTGCGGATTAGATCATCTCTTGAGACAAATCAAACTAGCAGGTAAGGTTTAAGAGTACAGCATCGATTAGTCTTTACTCACAGTCACTAAACATCTGTCTAAAGTGGCAAAGCTGTTTCTCCTTTTCCGGTAACGTGCAGCACTCCACTCAGCCGTATTTAACACAAGGACATGTTTAACGGGATCAAACCTCATTAGTCCGTTTCGTTTCCTATTTAAGTGAAATATTTGGTCTCTATAGTGGTCCATAAAACCGAACTCACACGAGGTTTAGATTTCGCTTTCAGTACTGACAACCCTATACTTTCCTGTGATCAATACAAGGAAATTATCGAGGCCCTCGAATGTGATTTTAAAGAAATTATATTTGTTCTATTGACAGTTGTTAGGAAACTCGCCTTCAAAGCTAGAAGCAGTCTCTCAATTATTAACAAAGTAGAAACAGCAGTTTCTAAGGCTGAAGTGGGACACAAAGCTGGCCTTGAAAATGGTGTAGGCAGTAAGTGTATGTAATTATTCTACAAGAGGATTCGGAATGAATATTAAAAATGTAGACTATTTTTTGTAGGATTTGTAATGAATTGGACAAATCGCAATGTGTATCGATCTTAGGTCTACCAGTGGGATGTTGGCGTGGGTGTGATCACAATTGTTGGGTTTTGCCTTGATAAAATAGCAGATGTCCAATGTGAAAGCCAGTTGGTCTGGTGCATAGTGCCAGCAAGGGGCATGTCGTTCGTGTAAGACGAAATCAAAAATGGTTACAAGATCCTCATGAAAAAGTGCCTAAACCTAGGTACCTGTCCGTCAAATCCTATACCGTATGTTGCAGTTTACGAAATGTACGAGATTTTTGTTTACATGAAGTATTTACCCAACAAGAGGGTACTCTCCCAAATGGTACAATTTACGTGAAATAAAACTTATCTTTGTATAAAACTACCATTCTCTAACACTTCAAATGTAAACAACGGTTTTATTTTGTAAGTGAGTTTACGCTACCATTTGTTGAAAAACAAAATATACTCCAGTTGCCGCTGAGACAGAAAACATTTTTGATATGGTATATAAGCTGCTGCGTCTTTGGTCACAATCCGCATGATCCATCCATATCCCCATGGATCGATCATAAGAGGTTTTAGTTTTTGTTTTACATTATGTTTTATGTTGTTGTTGTTGTTAATGAAATTGTTGTTGTTGTTATTGTTGTTGTTGTTGTTCTTCTTCTTCTTCTTCTTAAATGTCTTCTTCTTCTTCTTCTTTTTCTTCGTCTTCTTCTTCTTCTTCTTCTTCTTCTTCTTAAATGTCAAGTTAACCAAAAAATAAAGGGCTCCCAAGTAGATAGGTGGTAAGTTGTTCTCTTCACAGCGGTTACTCAAGCTCGTTTTATTTTTGGTTTACCTCCGCTTTCAGGGTATCGGTGTTAAAGCCAATCGACTCCTTTCAGGAGCGGTCGGTCTGTCTTCTGTTTTGGTCAAAGCTTTGTAACGTTTAAAGTGATCGCGTGGTTCTACAGAGAAAGACACACTTTTCGAAACCGCCTTTTATTCAGGATCATGGAGAATCAGATTCAACTCTGTCAGAGGCATAAACACACGCAATAAATATGAGTTGGTGAATATTGATTTGGTCATGGTATGATAATACATGTTATCTAATATCTATGTTATCTGGTAAAGATATGTACATGAAAGAGTTTATATACAGTCTATTTGTTTTCATTTGTGAGGTTCTTTTTATAATGATTATCTTTAACTCGGTGGGGGGGGGGGG
>JARFOD010000002.1:68250-87183 GCA_031763545.1 Mopalia muscosa | reverse complement strand
CTAAAATGAGACCAGCACAGCTACACCTTATGAGGATGCTAAATCCAAAATATGAACTTGATTGGAATGGAGGTATTTAAGATTAGCCGCCAACAAAAATGTGTAAATTATGGACAAATATGATATGCGATTTCCCGCTAGTCTGTGGTCATCCACGAGGCATTTTGTTGTCTGCTTTCTTTGCAGGAAGTAGAAGTCTGCTCGCGCACACAACCTTACCTTGTTGCGCGCAGCCCGCATGCCGACAATTTCTGGCTTGTGTTCAGCGAAGTTATTAAAGCTATCATTTCTCGCGATACAAGGTTCATATGATTCGGGTTGTTGAAAGTAACATGTTTTCTCCGTAATTTGGGCATTTTTTCGGCCTTAGTTTGGGCGTTTTTAGACCTCGTTTATTTTGGGCGCTGTATAACGGTATAAAATAAGACCTGTATTTGCCCTTGTATCTATACAGATATCAATTAGTAGCATCATTTTCTATCAGGTATTAAATAACATCATTATATACAAGTTTGTGTATTCATTCCCACACTGGGATTTAAACTCGGGCTACATTTGACAACAGTTGACATGAGGTGATGGATCCATTCTGAAATTCCTCACACAATCTGATGATTTCCTCTGTACCTGGGTTAATAAGCCTTCCGACACAAGTCGAACCTGGATGCACCCTAATTCTGCCTCTATATGCAGAAGAGATAGCAGCAGGTACAACTGCACACATGAACGTCCAGCACGTCATTAACTCTGTGGTGACAGCCCTCCACATCGTTATTCGTGCCCTCAGCCCTACCTAACACACTCCAGTCTTGGACTGCCCAGAATGTATTCTCAAACCAGGTTTCAGGGACATACATGCCACAAATCGGACAAGTTGGGGCAAAGAAGCGCTACTCTCAATGTTTTCAAAAAATCTTAGAATGTCACTGTGGTGGAGAAAGGGCAGGGCGAGCAGTTTTCTGATATATTTGTGGGTTGCGTCGTCAGAGTGGTACGCTATTTCCAACCCAACCTGTTGAACCTTACCGCTTGGGTCCAATGGAATACACAGCCCTTCACTTTAGCACCAGTATATACCTCACGGAAAGCCCTCCAAATACATGCATGTATTAATTTATAATGAGAAAAGGAGCGTAGATGCATACAATTAATATTTAATTAAATAAAATTATCTACAATATTTTGGAGTTTTCTTTTATTAGATACCACAAGGTTATTATAAACTATTGTACGTTTTTTTGATCTTGGGCATTGTACGTTTTGGCTGTATGATTTAGACGTTAGGATGGCACGTTTAAGTTCTTACTGACCGGCTACCATTAATAATATTATTGTTTCTGATTTAAAGTCAGACATCTCTGTTGATTTTATATACAATTCGCATCTAGCTTACGACGTGTTGATTGTGTTTACCAGTTTATCGGATACCTTGCTAAAATAGTTGACATACCGTGTGTTTAATCATAAACAAACTTACAAAGCCCTTAAGAATTACGACATCATTTATCGTCCAGTTTTCGATGTTTATCTCCGAATGGCCATGGACGACAAACAGATCTGTTACCTGCAGTGCGATTTTTAACAATGCCGGTGTTTACTATCTTACTTGTTCCTTCGATGAGAGTGTTGATACATTGCCCTCGTTGTATAGCAACTCATCCCTCTCGGGTAATGTACATCGAAGTCGAGCACCTTCTGCGGTTTTTTCCTCCATAGCGGCTATCAAATGTACCTTCAATTACTGAAGATTTCCCTAGCAGTCACTTGTCGAGATGACCGATAAAAATTGATCGGCCCACTATCATAACTGCTGTGGACTATTTTCAATATATGGCGTGCTGCGTGCGCGATATAGGTTTATTTGGATCAAGTGACCTCTGTCCGCCGGTCATGTAGCTGGCGGAATCCAAAGAGCCGTCCTAGTGAGATTGTGTTGAAGGCTATCTGAATATAGGACTTTGTGGACTTGACCGACGAGTAGCTTGGACTTTCATTCTAATGCTTTATCGGCTGTTCACATTTTAACAGGGAAAATAACACAGACTACAGTTCGAGCCCCTCGGACTTTTATATAGTTAATATATTTTGTGACGGCTGATTTTGCAATGCGATGACAGGCCATTTAATGTAGAGATTAAGTTGTTAATCTGAATGTGAAATTGACCTTTTCCTAGACCCCTTTTTGGGAAAACGGTACAAGAAAATTGTCTCCTGTATGCAGCCTGTTCAATACAATAGAAAAACATGAATTCAGTAGAACTTTTAATAGCTGAATCCCTTATGTTTATCAAAAATGCTAATCATTCCTGTGCAGACAGCTGTCTGATTTAAATATCCAAGTATTTGTGAACCAATTCTTCAGAAACCGAGGACCATCTTATATTCGATTCCATGCATCTTTTCTAGCGAAGGGTTACTATTCAGAGCTACTCTGCATTTCAACCCTTGGCAGATAATTAATGTACAATGAGTTTCAGCTCCGCCATCTGGCGAATAAAACGACCAAGGTTCTAGTTTAACTCCTGTCAGTTTACAGTGGCATTCACCGCAATGTTGATTAGCTTAGTCTTCTAATAACATACCATCTGACTGGATGCTTAGAAGTTCCAACGCATCCAATCAATTGCTTAGAAGCTGAGTCCCATTATAGAAGAATTATCTGCCAAGTAGCTCGGAATAGTAACCCTTGGCAAAGATGATAAATTCCATGTCACTCACTATTGAGATATCCATGAAGCCACTGGACATGACTTAGCAGTGAGTTTATCAGATGTGATAATCCGAACAGGCTAAACAAAACTTTCACACAGAGAAATACGTCATGTGCAATGGCTCCAGGGATTTGTCTTTAATATATTTTGAGGTGTTAATGGATTGAAATGGAAACCATTAAAAGAATCGGAGGACAACCGGTAATTTGTTGGTCTTTCTCTTATGAAGAGGCTATTATGTCTTTTAATCACGTTACAGTGTGATTATGCAAACTGATTTTCTATGTTAAATTAGACGTTTGTTTCAGCATTGTTATTTTTTCTGTTGATGTACATGGAACACTGTTATAATTCTAAATATTTACAACAAAAAAAGGACATCATTTTAGTGTTTCTCTGCAACTAGATTAAATTTCCCTGAAATAATGTTTGTTTGTTTAATTGGTGTTTAACGTCGTACTCAAGGGTATTTCACTTATATGACGAAGGACAAAAATACAGAACATCTGCTTCCCGTTACTCTTTAGCTCTGAGAACACCAGGGCAACAGAAAGAAACCTCTTTTCTCGCCTCTTACGATCGACCGAGGAAGCCGACCCTGAAATAATGGTTTGTGTATAGAATTATTCATAAATTTATGATTTCAACGTCTTCAGAATCCTATATCCATAATGCCTTTTTTTCTTTCTTTCTTCGACTACAGAGTTGCTATGAAAAACATGTTAATAATGAGTTAACACTGCATTGTCAAATTTTTTGGGGGAAACTTTTCCACTACCTAGAACCATTGAATGCGACTTGCCATCATACCAAGCTCACATTGTATAAGGCCCAATCATGCAACACAAACGTGCAATTTTAGGTCAGTCTTTGTGGGTAAGGGCAAATTTGAACCCTTAAGCGTACATTAAAATGATGTAACATTGTGGGTGTCAAACTTTATTAAGTTAACAAGGTTCTGCCAAATTACCAAAGATAATTTTAATGAATTCAAGAATTGTTTCAACTGATTTGTATATGCATATCCCAAATTATAAGGTCACTTTGCAATGTAGTGTAGTGTAAGGAAACTAACTGGTATAGGTAGTGTATTTCATAGGGCTTTAAGACTATAGTTTATAAAGGGGTTTTAAACTCGTATGACATGTCCTGCACCTGGAACCGTGGAGGAAACCACCCTCAATGCCTATGCCAACAAAGTTCATAAACAGATGTTCCTTGTTTTGTCCCATATACTCAGTACTTGCACAAAATGTTGCCCATCCAACCACAAATCAAACCTGGTCAATAGTCAGAAGTTTTGGAATCAGAAAAAAACAAATTTGTAAGCATAATTCAAGCTATGATAATGAACTGAATGAGAACCTTCCTTGATGTAAACCATCCTTGATGTATAGAAGAAAAAAAAATAATAAAAGCAGACTTCACATATATTTATCACATATAGATATCTCTTTATTTTCTTCAGAATGAACTGAACCATGAACTTAGAAGAGCAGACATGGACCTATATTAAGATGTGCTTGTAATTCACATCACAACTAACAAGCCAGGCCTGCCCAGTAACTAGCATCTGTCAACCACAGCATCAGTTGGTCATATGTTGAATTTCTTTTTCGGAAGAATAATGATGTGTAATAATCGAACTTGTTAAGTGGTCTGTCTTCTACTAGAGTTTCTAAATAGGTATATTTCATTCAGGCCTGGACAGCAAACTTGTATGACGGAAACACGGTTCAAACACCTCTGATCATTTTTGTTACATTGCCCACATGTCCTGAAAATCCATATTTTTTTTACAATTCACAGCAAAGTATTGTCAATTGTATACAGAGAAAGACAAACTAATAGAATATGTGGCTACATGCACATGGACATATTTAATTGATATATCAAAACATATCTATTTTTCACAGGAAAATCATTTCTGGTGTTGAAATCAAAAAAGTGTCAAGGTACAATAATAAAGATATATATTGATTTGTAAGTCTCCCTATCAAGTGGATTCCCACGACGGCAGTCCATCTTTTCATACAAACATATCCCCCACATGTATCTAAAAGCCTGGCCAGAATAAATAGTACACAACTCCAAAAAGAAAATGGTCAAAGTACATTTCTACATACACTAACTTCAAGTATTTAAATATTTGTCAATACAATGATGTTCCTTACACTAGAATGAAACGACTGCAATATGTGATATACAAATATATGGCTGGAAAATTGTACATAGTTTAATGAAGAGCTGCATTTACATATGGTTGCGGAGAATATCCCAGGTTAGCGACCTGGTCAATAACACCCAAGAATTAAATATCAAAAGCAAAGGGATTACCAGGAGATTTCCTTTACACAAGAATGTTACCTTTTACACATCTCTGTATAATTAATAATATACAATATTTAGGGGTCATACTATATAAGAAAACAGTTAGACTGGCAAATATAATGCATATGATATACAAGTACCAAAATTACCACTTCAAACCACAATGGAAAATGCAAATCAATGCTTTATTTTCTCTTTCCTATCTTTTGTGTGTCAAAATTTTTCTAAAGCTACGAGTTTAGTCTGGTTAAAGAGCTGGCTGTTATTTAATCTTAAATATTAATATTTTTGTTTGTATAAAGAAATAACCAACCCAAGTACATATGTGCAAATAAGCTCAGTGTTGATATATAGAAAGGGAATAAAATCAAAATGCTATAACTGGAGACAACTTGTTGTAAACCCAGGAGGCCTTGATGATACGAGGCTGGTCACAACGCGACAGAATTCTACAGGTTGGTTTAGCCTCTTCTCAGTTGGCTGTGGATGAGCACATTCCAAGTGACATATGAGCGACAAAAAGCCTTGTTTTCATCTTAATTACAAATACATTGAATGTGTGCCATATATGCATATCCATTTCACCCATGTACATTTATGTATAAATTTACACATTCCCAAGCACGTTGTGGGGCACTTGTCAGAGCATGTGTCGTAGGTAGTCCTCGCAAGTTAACAGCAGCCACCACCTGACTGTTTGACAGGGGTGCTGGCATTAATTTTCACATTGGGTTTATTGTCTGAGGCGGCTGTTACTGGTCCCATACGATTCTTTATCTCTGCAGCCATCGTCATGAAAGCCTGCTCTACATTTGTGGCATTTTTCGCACTTGTTTCCAGGAAAGGTATTCCTAGTTGATCAGCAAATTCCTGTAAACAGAAGAATTACAGTTTTAATTTTGAACGTTTTGTTCCTAAATCTGAAATTACCCTGCAATACATCATTTGCGCCAAATGAGACTCAAGTCTCCGTTACTTTTTTTTTCATTTACCACAAATTTCCTTCTTCCTAATATGGTCTAGTTCTTAAGCATGACTACCAGGATGGCTGACAGCATTGTTTATTGGTATTGAATCTCATTTAACCTACATGATTTTGCATTACTGATGTTTGTCAGAAAATCAAGAAAAATCTTTTAATTTTTCTGGTCCAAAGGTGACCTGGAATATGTGATCGGTACTCTCAAAGGGATTATTCAGTATTGTTATATTACCACCTGAGCCCCAAACCTGACTGAGTACTTGGAGTACTCATACGCCAGACAACTTAGCTTGAAGTTATTTCCAGGTTTAAAACGTTTAGTGTTTTACTCTCCTGGAAAATAACTAACAAATACAAGATTTTATACCCTTATTTTGCCGGATTGTCTTAAAATTTCTCACCTTAGCAGTGGTATAATCCACAACTTTCTTGGTTGTCAAATCACATTTGTTCCCGACAAGCAGTTTGTTTACATTCTCACTAGCATATCGATCTATCTCCTGTAACCACTGTTTGACATTGTTGAAGGATTCCTGCAAACAAATCATAAATACGGGATTAGTTTGTTTGATTGGGGTTTCTGTTGTAATCAAGCCTATTTCACTTATATGACAGCATATTGTCCACTTCGCTGTTCCTTGACTAATAATGGTGGAAAAGTGAGGAAACCTAGTAAAAACCACCCCAGTCATCGCCGGAGCCACATCGTGGGCTCCCTTATATACCTGAGGATCAACAGTTCCCATGTTTTCAGACAGTATACTAAACATTTTTTTTAATAAGGGAGTTAAGATTTAAAACAGCATACCAACATAGTGCGTGTGACTTACCTGATCCGTTACATCATACACAACTATAATACCATGGGCTCCTCTGTAATAACTTGATGTTATAGTTCGAAATCTTTCTTGACCCGCTGTATCCCACTGGAAAGCAAAGATAAAGTTTAGTTAATTAGAGCATTGTGACAGAACAAAAACCAATTTTATGAAGAATTTGACTCTTCTGTACGCAGGTTGATAATATTATAAGTTAGAATTTCAAGCTTAGTGTATGTACACTGAAAATGTGTTTTTTATATTTCATCCCTTTCAATCTTAATGAGAGCACATTTTTAGATTTAGAAGGTCTTATGGCAGAAGCCTTCCTGTTCATAACGCAGTAATGTAGTCTTTAGTACAAGTATTGATAATAATGTTCTTGAGAGGCCGAACAGTATGCAGGTTTTGGCACGGAGTCCTAATCCAGACAGTAACATGACTCTGACTGCCAAAAAGTTGCCAAGTTTGATGATCTGAGGGCACCTTCAATTACAAACCTCATAAAAACATCACGTACAATAAGTTTTAAATTCTATGTGAACAATTCAACTTTTCTTCATTTGTATTCCACAGCAAATTTGAATGGAAAAAAAACAAAATATTTCAGAGAGCAACACTAATTTTTTTAATTTCTTGCCTTAGATTTCGCGCAACTTTATAAGGCTTATTCACTTGGATTGTCCATTTCACACTTGTCCATTTCACACTGTTCCTTGCCCACCCCCCTGTACTGTAATTGCTGGAGTCACATTGTGTGACTCACTGACATACTTAATGGTCGATATATTGACTCGAAACAGGGAACAGTTAAACAAAGTAGGATTAGTAGAATGCTAAACCGCAGCCGGTCTAGAAAGAACATTATCGATAACTTCATGTAACCTAACTGTTCGTATGGATAAGGTCAAAACATAGAAACTGTTGTACTTACTATTTGTAGTTTTATTGTTTTACCATCTAATTCTATTGTTCTGATTTTCTGCAAAAGAAACAATAGAATGACAAGAGGAAGAGAAAGAACAGCAGTGATTAATTTTCATACTACAACATCTATTTACAAACATGTAATTGTATAAATGTTGTCCACAAAGATTTGTGCGTCTTAATTATAAGAATCGGCACGAACAAGTATACAGACCTTAAATTTAATTTATATACGATTGGGGATTAATACCGTAGTCAAGGTAATTCACGTACATGACAGATCGCCCATTCCCCTGTCTAAGCTTAGGTCAAATTAATAGCCAGAAAAAAAAATAATGCAAATATTATCATATGAAATAATATAATTGAAACATAGTGGAGACATTTTAATTGAAGATTTTGGCATTAAACACAAATTATATACCAGAGCCAAAAATTTACCAAATTTGCTACTTACAAAATCAACACCAATTGTGCTTATATAACTTTCTGTGTATGTGTCATCCTGAAAAAGAAAGAGAGAATTACTTATATTTCTTTTTGGCTTCGTTCCAGTCAATCAGTACACACATCTCTCAAGTATATGATTTATAAGTCACATAATGTGATCTGGAATATTTCCCATTCTTGTTTCACTACCGGGTACAATGGACTTATCTCTGTTTATAATGTCTCACAGGAAAATAACATTTGACAGGTCAAGTTATATGACTGCATCTAAAAGCAAAACAAAATAGGACTTTGAAAGGCTGTTAAGCAATAGGGACCACCAAGCTTAAAGGATTTACACCAAAGTCAAGTAGTCACCAAAAGCTGAGGAAGCTGGTTTGTTTGTTTGATTGGGGTTTAATGTCATACTCAAGGGTATTTCACTTATATGGCGACGTTCCAGCCCGATGGGTGATGGAAACCACCCTCAACACCACTGGCAACAAACAAAGACAGGACGGCAACAACAGGACGCTATACAGACACCACAAAAAGATCGACTTCCTGTTCCCTTTTAGCTCTGAGAGCACCAGGGCAACCTGCAGCTCCCTCCAACAGCTGAGGAAGCAGATTATGGCAATGCCCAATGTCAATGTTAAGACTATCAAATGAGCAAGTTTGAGCTGTATGATATGCTAACAAGTGATTATTCACTAATTTGACAGACGGAAATAAATATGGATAAATCTTACCGCAAATCTGAGAAGCAGACAGGATTTTCCTACACCAGAATCGCCAATCAAAAGTAATTTAAACAGGTAGTCACTGAAATTAAAAGACAGTAAACATTAATTTATAGACTACCCTTTTAGTGTATACTTCTTTACTTTACAATAAATATATAATAAAAATATCAAACAAACTGAAAAGCTAACAGGTCCACCACTAAAGGCTTTTTTGAAGAAAAAAAAAATATGCTGACAAGGAAATTTTTCCTTCAATAAATTAGTAAAGGTTATGGCGTTTATTGCCCTATTGCTAAAATGTTGGCCAAATTTTGGTGAAACTAAGTGAAATACAACCACATCTATAGTATTAAAAAGAATTTGATGATATAGATATCATATCAATCGCTGTTAATCAAGTTAATGGCTGACATTATTTTCAAATTATCAAGTAAACAGAAGAAAGGTGTTAATATAGCAAAATTATGCAATGGTGGTCATGTTTTTTTGTGTAATTTGGTGAAGTTTAATCCTATCTGTTATTCTGTGAATTTGAGCGCAAATGCGTTAATATTGTAAAATTACGCAATGGCAGACATTTTGTCTTACGTAATTTGATGAAATGCAATCCCATCTGTTGTGTTAATTGTAGTAGGCAATATTTAAAGTTTATCCATGAATTTGATACAGTTTGTTTGTTTACGACATATACAGACAGGACTTTGGAACAGTCGTTTTTGGAGAAGATTAAATGCCACTTATTTGTTGGTTTTGGTGTTTAGAATGGTGTGTAACACGTTAGGGGCAGATTTTAGTAGCCTCACCACAACCTGCTGTCGGTTGTCATTTTCATTTGACACCTATCAAAACTTTTGATGTCGTTCATGGCGACGCTACTAAAACCGGCTACAACATGTTAAGTTGGTGGATTGGTGTTTTACACAATATTTAGGGTATTTCACTTATATGATGGTGGTGCATTCCAACAATAATTGACAATAACATAACCAAGATATGAAAAAAATCCATAATGTTGGAAACTTAATTTTCCTCCAGTGCTAAGTAAAGACCGCATTGCTACTCTTCAAACAAACTGCCCTTAGCCAGAGGGCTTACACACCAAACCCTTAAGCATACAGCTCTCTGATCAATAATATAGGGGGTTTTTTTTTCAGTTTTAAACTAGACAAAGGATGTAAGAAAAACTGAGTGTAAAGATATGCACACCATTTATATTATCTAATGTAGCAGAACTTCACTTTAGAATTTTTAATAATGAATGTGAACAGAGAAAAAAACACCTATTGCAAACTTGACATTCTCATACTATCCTTCATATGTGCAACTTCATAACAACTTGATACATCATGCTTGATGAGTTCCACGTTAAGAATGTTAAGAACCTTGACAAGACTAAATTTTTGTTTCATTATTTGAGGTGTAAGCTTTTATTTTCTATATTTTTTAATTACGTGAGTGTCTAAAAAAATTTTGTTCAGGTATACAGTAAAGGATAGTTCAAACGAAATGAACAAAAAATTTATTTAGTTTCACCAGTTTTGTGGTTGGTATACAGTTTGAATATTCCTGGCAGATCTTTGCCATATGCGGCTTACTTCATATGGGCACTTGTTGCGTTCTAAGACACATACGTTCAGCAAAATTCTGATTGATGCCTTGATCGATGATTTGTTTGTTTGATTGGTGTTTAACGTCCTATTCAAGAGTAGGGCTGTCACGGTTCGACCTTTCTTCGGTTCGGTTCTCGGTTATTTTTTTCGGTTCTCGATTTTTCGGTTCGGTTCAGTGATCCAAAGTATCAGCCTATAGATATGCGTCAGTAAAAGCCTCAGTTACCAAATTCAACTCTCCGCTAATCGAAATTTCGGTTAATCGTGACAGCCCTACTCAAGAGTATTTCACTTATAGAACGACAGATTGTCCACTTCACACTGTACACAGTCTTATTACAGTGGAAAACCTGAAGGAAACCTAGTAAACAGATTGCAGGTTGAAACCCGTCCGGGAATCGAACCCATGACCCTCAGAGTTAGGCTCTGAATCGCCAGCAGTGAATGCCGGCCACCTACACCACTCAGTCACCTGGCCTACAGAAATATTAGGTTAGCTGGAGTGTAGATAACAGTATATTTCACTTTTATGATGATGGAATGGCCCTTTCACACTTTTCCTTGCCTTATTACGATGGAAAACTGTGAGGAAGCCTCATAAAACCCGCCGTGATGGCTGGAGACACATTTTGCGACTCCCTCATATACCTGAGGGTCGACCGAAGGAATCCATCCTGCGAACAGGAAATCAAAGTGGGCTTAGAAAGCATACTTGCTAACCCCTAAGCAAACCTGCCTACCCTAGAAGAGATTTATGTGTAAAAACATATTTTTTTATTACCACCATATTTTACACCAATAATAAACTTTTTAAGAAACTTTTTTTATGTTTGTTACGTTTTAATTATATATGTCAAATTAAAAGCAGATCGCATTTTTAAAGAATGTAGGCTTACTGTTAGTACATGCGTACGAGGACAATTTTCAAGATGGTGGATGTCGGCATTTTCTTTTCATTACGTACTTCATTGTTCACACTCAATACTTAAAAGTGCATTTATATCTTATTTTTAAAAAAGCACCATAATTTGTTTGAGAATAGCAGGAATTTATAATTTGTCTGTATGAGGTCTCGTAGACATGGACTACGTTTTGTTACATGCTTTCACAAAAGCCGTAAAACGGCTGACCAGTGTGAATCGAGCCAACATTATTTATGCAGGATAACGAGTGTCTTTTTTGAAGCATGGCATGGTTTTTATAATAAAAAATCAGTCATGTAATTAACAGACAGATAAGGGAAGTCTTTTATTTAAACGCAGAATTATTAAAAGTTGTAACTACGGGAGAATGGACGTATGGATGTAAGTTGCATGCATCTTCTGCGCATTAAACGGACCGGCCGGATTTCTACAAAAGCTATGTGAATTTTCTATGTGAACCAAAACACATACGTATTCCCTGTTTTCTATAAACATAACTTATTTACTTTCAATAAAAAATATAAATCCCATCATAATTTACAAGAAATTTCCTTGGTTGAAAAGTCAACCTTGCTGCAGTCCGCGGACTCTTGAACAGCTCAGAGCAGTCCAGCTGTAGGCCTAAGGCAGCCCAGCTGACTGTGTTTACACGCGCCTGCCGATAAGCGTACAGATAACTGGAAATTGTAACGTGAAGTAACTGTTTATACATGGAATTAAGAAGACAGAAAATTACTAGAAAACACAAAAATGTGCATATCTGCTGATTCTAGCAAACAGGATCTGCACTGTTAACCAATATAACATGGAAACATATTAAAAACCGAATACAACAACAACACATGGTGACAAACAAATTGGGGGACGCGATCACGACCGCGTTATAACGCAACATGCGTAATATTGAGACGCCTTACAGCGGGGGACAAGTGTGATTACTTCAACACGCTTTTTCATTAAATTTGCGTTAAACACCATAAGTCCAAATTGAATAGCCTGATTTTCCTAAAAAATTAAGTAAATGTGACACAGCATGAGAAGAGAGGGATATTATCTGGTCAGCTAATTATATGCATATTAATTACTTTAACAAGTTTTTCAATTAAATTTCCGTAAAACCCATATCTCCAAATTGAATAGCTCATTTGTCGTAAAATTTTGGTAAAATGTTCCACATTATGAGACAAGAGGGATGTTGTCTGTTCAGCTAATTATATGCATATTAATTATTTAACGAGCTTTTTAATTAAATTTGCATTAAACACCATAACTCCATAATGGAGGGAGACGGTCATTATCAGTTCAGCTAATTACGTGCATATTAATTACTCTTAACAGGCTTTGTGCATAAATATTAAATCATTTTGCATTTTTACCTTTAAGGCAAAAGGAATGCATTCCCTTTCATTGGAGGTCAAGTATTTTTAAATGGAGATGTTATTGTTATTCAACACTTGCCTGCATGCCATGTCAGGCAAAATTACTTCATGATTTTGTTTTGTATTTGAGTTCGAATTATAAAGCTTTCATTTCAACATTAAAAATTCAAACTGGGTTTCAAGAAGTCTTAAAATATTAAAACTGCAAACTCTTCCTCCGAGCTCAGCTGTGGCATTCTCTGCAGAATGGGTGTTATAACATTACTGTGTGGTTTCTATTCATACAACCCGGAGAGTTAAATTCAGTACTCAAGGCTTTTAGTGGTATTTAAGACGGACAGCAGCGCAATTACCGACGAAAAACAATTAAAAAAAACTTCTACTGCTTTTTCATCCAAGTTGAGCTAGTTAAAAGAACTATTGAAGCATAGGGCACCTGTATTTTTACTAGTTTTGTACCAGGTATTGTCACCAATCACTGAAACCTTTTGGTCTAACTTTACATACGATTGTAGGCCAAGGGATGCATATCTATAGGCTGCTACTTTGGATCACTGAAACGAACTGGAAAATATTGAGAATCAAAAGAAAGAGAGGTTGAAATTGTGATAGCCCTAGCCATCAAGCAAACTACAAAGACACCGAGACATTTTTTAAAGCGTGGTAGTTGAACACACTATGGGAAAATTTGTTTTCTCGAACCCTATTCCCTTATGTAAAATCTGGGGAGAAATTTTTGACCTGAAAATAAGTAGTCGTGAGAAATTTTACGTTTCTTCCAGACGTGCGTCTAACTATTTTGCGGCATTAAACCCCAATCAAACAAACAATCTAACCATTTTGACAAGCTATTCGGTTCTTTTTGTGTTCTTTTATTATTAAAAAAAAAACAGTGTTGTATGAATATGAAAATTTCCTCGTCCATCATCAAACCCCAATCAGTCAAACAGACAAATATTTCTTCATATGGTAGCCAACTACTAATGAGAACTCTGAATACTCTAAAGACCACCATTCAATGAATCATCAATCAATCAAGTCCTTAATCTCAGGGGATTATATTGAGTCAGGTTGATTTAATTCTCAGCTTGTTCTTTTCTCTGTAGGTGCTGATAGAACAGATGTTGCCACTGAGTCGAGTAACAGTGATGCTAACAGAGCCTCTAATACTCTCATCACCACTGCCGAGATTAATGCTGAGTTATCAGACAGTGAATTGGGAGCATGTGGAGGAGCTGGCGGTGAAAGACCACTGAAAGAGGATAGTGACTCAGACCTCTCACCAGGCCATCGAATAAAGCCACGCAAACATCGTAGAGCTGTTAGGAGAACTAAAAGTGCCTTAGAAGCCAGTAATGTTGGAGAAAAGCCTGTTGCATCTGCGGGTAGAATGTCGCTACCACTACGTCAGAGACCAAGCCTCTTCGGTACACAAGATGATGACAGTTCATCAAGGAGAGGCTTGGGAAAAGTTGCTCCTCAAATCACTCATTCAGATTCTTCAGAACCTAGAAAATCCAGTAAAGATCGAGTTAGGTATATACATGTTCGTAGTATAGAATCAAGTCCAGAAATATTGTCTGCATCATCAAAACGTTCAGAAAAAACAAAAGCAAAACTAAAACCCCCAAATTTTAATTCTTTAGAAATGCTAGAAAATAAAGAAAAAACTGCAACACGTGGAGGTAGTGTTCCAGATAGAATATCTACATGTGAAAAAGAACCTGCTGTGGAAAAAGCTGCCTCATTATATATAACACCAGGTCATAGAACTCCTAGTATTTATCACACCCCTCAGTCAAGTATAAGTGATCAGTCAGACATTAGTGTTGGTGAAGTGTGGCCAATGGACAGCAGTCATAGCAGTGAGATTGACAATACTCATAGCACCATAGACAGTTCTTTGACGCCCAGTGTATCCTCATCAGATGGTGGTGAAGTATCGTATTCGAGTAACACTCTCACAGAACAAAATGTTAACTCATCATGTAGAGTTCAGAAAGTTGACCCTCATAATGAAGTCCTGTCAAATGCTGCTCGTGTGGAGGCTTATGTAAAGGGAAGTAATTCACAAAGTAAGACAGGACCGGATGTACCCGGTAATGTCGTTGGACTTTACTGGCTGTTTAGTACTGATAGTGACTCTCTGACATCAGGTAAAACAAATATATTCTCATTTCTTTCATATAAGGGCTTAACTGATCATTATTACCTGGCACAATATCAATATAATTGATAGATTGACAATTGATTGACAATTGATTGACAATTGCTAATATTCAAATTCTTCCAATTTATATTGATGAATATAAATTAACAATATGTTCACGCCACAGCGTAGCTGCAATACTGCTGAATGTGGTGTAAAACACCAATCAATCAGTCCAATTTATATTGCACCTTTGGCCGTGTCTTATTGGTTATAGCAGAGGAGCTTCCACTGTATTTAAGCAAGTAACGGTGTGAAATGGACAATTTGTCATCATATAAGTGAAATACCCTTGCGTACTATCTTAAAACCGAATCAATCCAAACAATTCAATTTATATTACATGTATATCTTGATGAATATCATTATCAGGTGAAGGTCTTTCTGACACAGTCGATTCATCAAGCACTCTAACAAATGACGAGGCTAGTGGGTTTGGGGAGAAGAGCACTGAGCATCAAACAGAAAACCCACCTCAATCCAAATATCTTAAAAATAACCCTATAGAGATGGCTGTTAATCCTGCTTATAAAACCAGACAAACGGCAACACTAGAGTTTGGACAGGAAATTATTTTTGACAAGAGTCAAGGTGCAATTCCCAAAAGTTCTAGGATTTCTCTATCCAACAATATGCCAGAAGAAAAAGGTATCCATTTTAAATCTAGATATAAGTATCTGTTCTCACAATTCCTGGTTCTGTGGAGGGTTGGGAGGGAGCTTCCTGTTGTCCTGGCCTTGTCAGGGCTATAGAATAACATGTAGCCAATCTCATTGTGTTCATCCTATAAGAATCATAAGCCTTACCACTCATCTAAACCTTCATGGTTAAAAGGACCTATTGTTTTTTTCCATTATAGATGAGTTTCCTTTTTCTTTTGTACATATTTTCATCTGACAATTCAAATCTAATACTACAAAAGATAGTAATTTTGGATTATTCGATTCCTGAAGATGTGACGGGTATAAATATATGGTATCTTGTTAGTGACTGTTCCAGCTGTTAAAGTGGTGCTGAACACTAAATCAATGAATTTATCCACAAACAGTTACAGGACCAAGTGAAATAAAGTGTATATAAGAAAAGAAAACAAAATCTATGTACTCGTAGGTGTAATGTGTTCATTATTTAATTTAAGACAATTGGAATGCAAATTGTACCCTCTGGCTAAGCGCTGTTTGTGTAGAGTGTAAGAATGTTGTCTTAACTTACCACTGGATCCATGTTCCATAATGTATCAAAACACTTGACATTTTATGGTTGTGCTAGTGTCTGTTATTGTTGGAAAACACTGTCATATAAGTAAATACCCTTGAGGTCGAGGTGCCTGCGTCTGTGGCTTAATGGTTAGTGAGTGCACTTTCTAATGTCAACTTCGATGTACCGTTCAACCCTCATGTATATGAGTGAGTCATAAGATGGGACTCTTGCAATCGCTGTGGTGGTTTTCACGAGGTTTTCTCCCATTTTTCCACAGTAATAAGGCAAGGAACAGTGTGAAGTGGACAATCCATCGTCATATGAGTGAAATACCCTTGTGTACGACGTTAAACCTCGATCAAACAAACAAATAAACCTTGAGACAATGAGTACGACATTAAACCACAATGAAACAAATTGACTGCAAAATGGTTAAACTTTACATTTTTTTCATTTCTTGTCAGAATCTGGAGGAAGTAAAGAAGGAACAAGCAGTCCAATGTCTGACCTATCTGATCCAGAAGATTTGAGAAGGAAAATATTTGAGATTTTAAATGATCCACATGAACATGCTAAACAGCTTAAGAAATTGAAAGCAGCTGTAGATTCCAAAAGTAAGTACTACATGTACATACCTTTATTGTATCATTGTACCAACATGTTAAACTTTTGTTAATAAGTTAATAATACCTTTGAAATGAGATGCACAATATTATATAGTAATATATAATGTTGCCTCTGTAGAGCTTAGGGGCAACATGAAGCCAATCTGTTTGTGATGTCTTTGTTTTACATGTCAATGTTCTGTGCTTGTCTAGTCTGGTCTTCATTTGTTGCCAATGGAGTTGGGGGGTGATTTAATCACCATTGGTCTAGCAAGCTCTTATACGAGTAAAATAACATTATATTTGCCATAAAAAAAAACCCAGTTTTATCATATTACTTATTTAAAGGTAGTACAAAAATTGAGAAAAAAAAAAAAATCCATTTTGTCAGTTTTCTTATGCTTAAAACTTTTCAACTTTTTAAAAAACAAATATTGTAATTTTGACACCAAACATTGACATGTTTGATAGATTGAAAAATAGTGATTGTGTAGGGATAGTAAAATTTCATGAACAACTTGTGTTTCTTGTTAGAATCCAGGGAATCAAGTCCTCAGGACAATGATTTTGAAGATAATGTTCAGATGGGCCAATGTGAAGGTAACTGTTTCAAAAACTTTTTTGCTGATAATATGCAAGTCATATTTGGGGTCTGGTGGCTGGACGATTCTTCTTCTTGTCCTGGTGCTCTCTGAGCTTGGGGCAATACAGAGCTGTTTTGTCTTTAATTGTTGCCAGTGTGACCAGGGGAATTTCTGCACCCATTGGGCTGGTGTGCAACCTTTATTATAGCATCTTGGGTACTTTTGGAGAAACTCTTTTGCATGTATTTAATTTGTTTTGGAAATATATTGGAGAATAAAGACCATGTGAAATGTTCTGCAAAACTATTCTTCCAAGATTTAAACAAAGTTTGAATAGTCTAAGCCATAAATAAAAAGGCTGGCCATGATTAACCTGTCCATAATAATATATTTGTTTCTAGTAACAACAAGTAACGAAAAACTAATAATATAAAAACCATATCTGTTTCAGTTTGTGCCATATCGGCAGTATATCTGAATAAAAAGATTTCTACTTGTTATATTAAGCTTTGCTGTGCGCTTCCATTATTTAATGGCCCTGTGTTCATTGATAAACATTTTTGTTGAGTGGGTTTTCCTTGTTTATGAAAAGCAGTTCCCCATTTTCCTAGTTAAAAAATTATGGAATGTTATGTTTTATTCTAATTTTTAATTTTTTGGGTAGGTGGGTTACAGCAAACAAATAAATTATTATGGATTGCCTTAATTCCTCTTAATCACTTATTTGAAAGATTTGATTTTGTATTCCAGAAGATCAGACATTAAAATCTGCCCATGAGAAGCTGGAAATGTGTAATGTAGATGAGGAGGTTGCGGGTGCTACAGCCGCTGGTTCTAGTACTTATGATAGAGAAAAGGCTGAGCAATCAGGGGAATCCAAAGCTACCACACCCACAGAGGTGTCAGCACTCCTGCCCTCAGACCAGCCCATGGATACACCCGAGAAAGAAAAAAGGTAAGTAAGAAATTCTGCCTGCGAAAAATAGCTGATGGATACCTAATAACTTGACCATCAATGTCATTTATATATTTTACTAAATCTAAAATGCCCATAAGTGTGAATATGTAAAAAATCATTGTGACATTGTTATTAGGAAAACACGTGGTCGAGAAAATAATCGATGGACCCGAAGATTGGCTATGACTCGAAGACGGAGACACCGTGATCCTGACCCTCCGACTGTATCAACAGCTTTAGGTTCCAGTATTTCCTCATCAATGTCAATCTCGGCCACTGGACTTAGTCGTCATCTAGCGACGTCCCATGATGACACGACAGAAGGGGCTGTCCATTGCTTTCAAGATGAGCGAGGTAACAATCTCACGCTTTAAGTTTTGTGTGCAATGTCAGGGCTGTTTTTTGGGTGAGTTGGAAGTTTCCTGTTGCCCTGAGTTCTTGCAGCTAAGAGGAATGAGAGACACCGCTTGTGAAGTCTTAATTTGTATTTTGTCTTGTGATTGATTGCTACCAGTTATTTC
>JARFOD010000002.1:32305-57604 GCA_031763545.1 Mopalia muscosa | reverse complement strand
TGCTTCCTGTTACCCTTTAGCTCTGCGAACACCAGGGCAACAGAAAGCAACCTCTTTTCTCGCCTCTTACGATCCACGGAGGAAGCCGAGAGAGTATTCTGCAGGGCCATGGCCCACCCGCTCCCTCACAGGGCCTTATATGACGGAGGATTGTCCATTTAACACTGTTCCATACTCAAACACTGTGGAACACTGAGATTATTTGTTTGTTTGATTGGGGTTTAACATTGTACTCAAGGGTAATTCACTTACATCATGACGTATTGCCCACTTCACACTGCACCTAGCCATATTACGGTGGAAAACAAGTAACTCGTGAAAACCCCTGGCTATTGCAGGAGCCACAACATGTGACTCGCTCATATATGGAACACTGAGAAGAAACCTAGTAAGATCCATCCCCATGAATGTCTGGGTCATATTTTGCGACTCCCTCATATACCTGATGATTGACAGGCGGACTGAATACCTGTGAATCGTACATGTTCATGGAACTAGAATTAGCCAGGGGCTCAGACTTTAAACCATCTGTTTCCACTAACTTATGGAGATTTCGCATCACAATATGGAAAATAATTAGCAGAAAATGAAATGCATTGAAAAGGTAGACCCTCAATAACAATGTCAGCTATATCATCAACTACTCCAAAGCTTTAACCAGTGTTCATCACAAATAAGGCACATAGAATGATTTAATTCTCACTATTTTTCAAATGCTTTTTTCGGTGTAACAATGTTTTCTTATTCAGTCGATTTATGATGTTACTGCCAAGGGTTCTGGGCCCACTTGCACAAAGCCCTCTTAGGCTAAGGTGACCTTAACACTTAAGGTGATATTTAAGAGGAAATTTTTTCAACTTTAAAACTTATACTAAGGGGGCTTTGTGAAAGAGGCTCGTCTCCTTAGGGTAGGTTTAAGGGAGAAATTAAGGTCACCTTAGCTTAAGGAGGCTTTGTGCAAGTGGGCCCAGCTCACTAATGCAATACCTCAATATAGCTTAATTTGTATGATTGGTGTTTAACATCGCATTCAAGGGTATTTCACTTATATGACAACAGATTTTCCACTTGACACTGTACACAGCCTGATTATGGTGGAAAACCAAGAGAAACCCGAGAGGAAACCTCGTAAAAAAAAAAACGGTGATTTTTTTTTAAGGATTTTTTTTTGGAAGGCAGATGACAGATTTATCAGTGTAAAAGCATCAGGATTTCTCAGAAACTATAAATTCGTTTCTTCTGATGCTATGATACTTTCAATACAATCAAATTTTAAATTATTATCTACATTGGGGATTTTATATGCAATTATCATATTAATAATATATGTACCCTCACATGCTCACAGATATTTCACCTACATGTAATAACCTTGATATGTTCCAAACAAACTGCCCTTATATAATCAAAGGGCCAATGGGTGATTTAATGATCGATTTGTGTTTTATGCTGCGCTTATTAATAAGGGTAAGCTTATTTCACTTCTATGACTACGGCATATTCCAACAAAATTGACACTAGTACAACCAAGATGGGAAGCATTTCCATAATGATAAAAAGTTAATTTTCCTCCAGTGCTAAGTTAAGAAAGCATTGCTACTCTTCAAACAAACTGCCCCTAGCCAGGGGGCTGATGGGTGATGGTAACAACATTGACATTGACTGGAAAATGACAAGACTGAACAACAACAAGACTGAACAACAACAAGACTGAACAAAGACAAGACTAAACAATGACAAGACTGAACAATCACAAGACTGAACAATCACAAGACTGAACAATCACAAGACTGAACAATGACAAGACTGAACAATCACAACACTGAACAATCACAAGACTGAACAATCACAAGACTGAACAATCACAAGACTGAACAATCACAAGACTGAACAATCACAAGACATAATGAGACATCAGAAACAGATTGGCTTCCTGATGACCATTAGCTCTGACAGAACCAGGGCAACACAAAGCTCTCATTCAGCCATCCACATTATGAAAATAAGAAAAGTTTTATAGTTAATGATACTATATGTGATCTTAATTGATAAACATGTATGTATCGAATCGCCAATGCATGCTTTTGATTGATAGACATAAGAACATAATCCAAAATCCACTCCCTGAACATGTTCACAAAGTAGCCGTATTCGATTAAAAGCATGGAGCCAAATTTTGTGATTAATCTTGTGGTCAAACAAATGACCACTTATGTTAATGGAATCGAATCAAATTCCTTTTCTATTTGTTGTTAATTACTGATCAATAACTCATCTCATGTGTGATACCTCTCGTGCACAGTTATTCAGCCTGCAAATCAATTCTATTGTCCCTGGAATTGATTAGAAAATTAGGAGCCTTACTTCTCAAGTGGTTCAATAATATACCTTTTGATTTTTCACTGGTAAATCCCCCGTACTGTAATTACCTACTCAATAAAACTACCACGACTATCCAAATAAATGTGACAATTTTATGTATTTTATTTTCTAAATGTTTATCAATAAAACATTTTGTAAAATTGTGCCAAGTAAGTAAAATTAAAAAAAAAAACAACAAAAAAAACAACGACATGTTATATCATATGAGATAATTAAAACAAAAACATCCAATGTTTTTCTAACACACAATTTACAGTTCCAATGACAAGCTTTACAAGCAGTATCTCACACTTAGGTTATTTGTGTTTCTTTTGAAAAGAAAATTAATTAACACACCCAGATTTCAGACTAAAAGCAAATGCTTGTAAAGGGACATAATTGTGATCATCAATCAGATCTGGTATCGACAGACTTCATAATGTTCATAATAAAGAGATGGTGATCCACTGTAGAACTTGTCAACACATGTCAATGACTGGAAATTTCCAGAAATTGGGTTATGCTGTTTTTACATGCAATTAACCCTGTTAATGTCTCAGTGCATACGTTTGAAAGAAATACATTATCCAGAAGGCAATAAAAAAGGTAAAGATATATCAGTGGTTGAAATGTTGTTGTAGGGGCAAAATTGTTTTAAATTTGTCCCTTTTACACTGTTGAACAATTTAAGTGGTCAAAGTAAAATAGGCCTAACCTATTATTTCAACCCGTGAACATGTAATTTTTTCTTTTGTAATTTGCTTGCAAATTGGTATCTTTCTTTTTTTCCTTCGAACTGAATCTGCAGTACTATGGAATTCTTCACAAAGTTTCATTTAAATTGGAATTTAAGTTCACATATTTAAAATGAAATAATAAGGCAGATTAGTGGCTGTCTTTGCTAAATTTTATTCCACTTAGATGACAGCAGTGTTTTCGAACAATAATTGACCCTGGCACAACCTAGACGGGAAGTGATTCCATACTATTGGACTGTAGCATTGCTTCTCTTCAAAGAAACTGCCCTTAGCCAGAGGGCCTTCAGTATATTAAGTTCCAAACAGATATCCCCTGTTGTCTTATTCAATATTGAAGAAAACCCACAAGTTAAGGTTGTAAAAAAAAACTGTCGCTATAAGCAGTCCTCTCGCATAACTCTCATATAGTCGAGGCAAATGAACGACTCAACATCCGTGGGCAATACATAAATGTAAGATTAGTTGTGCAACAGACAAACCATTGGCATCAGCTAGTCATAATTTAGAAAACAATTATTATGATCTCAGGCACTTGTGGGATGAATTTACCCCAAGGAAACAGTTCAGTATGTAAAGCGTGGAAGAAAAACTAGGATAAAAATGAAGTAATATTTATGTCTGGATGACTTTCCATTTCTAAAGTCAATAATAATCAACTTTTTCCCGTTGGTAAACAAATTAATTGATAAATATGTCACGGTCATGGACTTCTACCGTTTATTCTTTATTAAGCTTTGATGCGCTAGTTTTATCCACTATTCTGCAATAAATAACTGTCTCTAATTTCCTTAAATTGGACTCAAACATG
This sequence comes from Mopalia muscosa, assembly GCA_031763545.1. NCBI lineage: Eukaryota > Metazoa > Mollusca > Polyplacophora > Chitonida > Mopaliidae > Mopalia > Mopalia muscosa. The sequence continues at coordinate 53,677 of JARFOD010000002.1, read as the reverse complement.
ATCCCCTTGACAACAACTTAGGGTTATTTAACTTAAATATGAATCTGTTGAAGGGACATTTATAGCTCCTACTACAATTGTTTGTTTTTTTTTACTTTTGAAAAGTTGCTATTTTTATTTTTTGAAAAAAGAACCGTGGAAGGGACATGGTCAAATAAAATCTTTTATAAAGCCATCCCTTAAAAAAATAGCCACTTTTCTTTAATAAAATATGGGGTTTAGTGGACTGTACTTTCAACCTGTACCATAACTGTCTTACCAGGAAGTGCAAAGGGGCTCTACTTTTACAAGAAGACACAGATGCATAACATAATATGAAAATGTATTATGAACGTCAATATAAAAATTAACAAGTTTAATCATTTAAAAATGATTAAACTTGTTAGTATCTTTTTAATTTGTTTGTTTTATTTGGGTAACTGGTATATTTAAAAAGGGAATTGGATTGATCTACAGCTGAACGGCATTAAAGCATAATCCCAGTGTATTTATAAAGCTTTAATTTGTGTTGCTAAGACCGCATAATTTACGCAGTTTTAGCAAATATCACTCCATTTAGAGATTCAGAATGGTACTAGGTTTATGACCAAGTAGCCTGTACGTAAGGCATGGATGTAAGATAGCTGGTGGTTTTAATCAAATGCTGTCATTCCTGTTTTCTTATCAACCAGAGATAAGCTTAACCCATGAACTCATTGCCACGATTGTTATTCATCTGCTTCAAGCTGTATGCATTATTAAAAGCTTTTCAATATTTAGTCAGGATACTTTCAAGCTCACTGGTTCAAGAAGAAAAAAAAAGAAAAAAAAAAAAAAGAAGATTTACACTTAACAATTTGAGCAGAAATATATGAATCAGAGGCTGACACAGGATGTCACACAAACAAGTTGCTGCTTGACAAAACTTTGTTATTATAATGGATATAGCATCATGCGTTACAACATTAGAGATGACACTGATAATTAAACACTCCGGGAGATCAATTCTATACATGAGACAGAGTTTATTCACATTGGACTATCTTCTAGCGACCATAGGAAGGAATTCAGCCTGTGGCACATTAAACTATGCCTTTATTGTTTCATTGGTTGGGGTTTAACGCTGTACTTAAGGTTAGTTTCCTGACATGAAAATGTACCAGTGCAATAGGTGAAGGAAGCCCCTCTCTACGCCACTGGCAACAAACAAAGACAAGACAAATACAGGATAATCGCAAGTTACTATACATGTACAAGGACATTATAAACAGATAGGCTTTATGTGGCCCCTTAACTCTAGTGCACCAACGTAACAGGAAGCTATCTCCATACCCTCCCAGATGTCTTGATTTGTTTGTTTGATTGGGGTTTAACATCATACTCAAGGGTATTTAACTTATATGATGACAGATTGTCCACTTCACATTGCTTCTTGCCCTATTACGGTGGAAAACCGGAAGGAAACCCAACGATTGCTGGAGCTACAACATATGACCCGCTCTTATACTTGATGGTCGACAGGCGGACTCAATCCCTTGAACTGTAAAGTGAAGCAGGTTCAGTAAAGGAAGCGCACTGCATTATAACATCACTAGAGTGGCGATAGAATGTACACTAAGCACTTTTTTTTAACTTTTTATAAATTTCCATAAAATAATTGCCAAGCAATGCCTGCAAAAAAGTCTGCTGAATCAATACCACACACTAAGCAGAAACAAACAAAGCCTCTTTATGAAGTTTGAAGAAATTATATTGATGTTTTGTCAAATAATAGATCTTCAGTTTGTAATTTTTCCTAGTCTCTTATTAAAGCAGAAACAGTGTCTTATTGACCATATTAAAAGCTGCATACACGGTCAATAATACAGTTTTACTTCCTTGTATCTTGTCAAAGAAGATTAAACACATAGTGAACAGAGTTGTGACAAAGAGCAAGGAAACTACCGCTTAATAGATAAATAATCCAAATTAAAAATGTGATTATTGAATAAATTTGAAGAGTTCTTTCTTGACATGATTCCATGGCAACAGAAATCCTCACTGAAAATGCTCAAGTAATTGTTCGTGTTCAATGGAAAAAAGGCTTACTTAGAAAGTAAAATAATACATATAAACCAAACAAAAAGTATAGCTGTACAAATATGGAAGACTGTTATGGTAGATTGTTTGTTTTTGTTTTTGTTTTATTGGGGTTTAATGTCGTACTCAAGGGTATTTCATTTTAATATATGACAATGGATTGTTCATGTTGCTCTGTTCTTTGCCTAATTATGGTGGAAAACAGTGTCATGGTGGAAAACAGTGAGGACACCTTGAAAAAAGCCACCCTTATAATTGCAGGAGCCACATCGTGTGACTCACTCATATACATGATTGTCAACAGACAGACTGAAACCCATGAATGGTACACACGTCGGATTAGTACATGAAGTAGCTGACATCACTAAGCTATGGTCACGAGTGGATTTGTTTGTTTGTGTGATTGGTGTTTAACGTCGTACTCAAGGGTATTTCACTTATATGACGACGTGCTAGCCCAATGGGTGAAGGAAACTACCCTCGACACCACTGGCAACAAACAAAGACAGGACGGGACAAATATAGGATGACAAAAACAGGACGCAATATAGACAGACACCACAAACAGATTCCTGTACCCCTTTAGCTCTGAGAGCAGATAACATGAAGCTCCCTCCAAACACCCACCACATACATGTAGGCCGACATCACTAAGCCACGGTCACTGATGGAAGCCTGGTAGATAATACAATCATATATCGTTTTTTTTAGCTCCATACTCATGGACATTTCACTTATAAAACAATGGTGTACTCCAACAGCAAATAGCCACAGTTTCACAATTAACAGTGTTTTGCACCCTGCTTAAGGTTATTTCACTGTGAGGTGTAGTCCTGCAATAACTGACAACCAATAAATGTGAGTTGTCAAGTTAATCTTCCTCCAGTGCTAAGAAAACACTGAGTTGATAACTTCAAACAAACTGCCCTTAGTCAGAGGATCTTTTATAGTTACACAACCTTCAGATTTGACTACAGGCAAATACAGGTCTGAACTAGAATATGTTCTAACTAAGATAGCACTACCCTGAAAAACAAAAATACTATCAATATTCACTTTCTAAAGGACATAAAATAAAGTCCGTTGAAATACATGTAAGTGTTCCTTAAGTGTTAACTTAAGGCGCCTAGGTACATGTAAGACTGTTTGTCATGTATTACTCTAAGTAACAGGATTGTTTGTTTGTTTGATTGGGGTTTAACATCGTACTCAAGGGTATTTCACTTATATGACGACATGCCAGCCCAATGGGTGAAGGAAGCCACCCTTGACACCACTGGCCACAAAGACAAAGACGGGACGGGACAAATACAGCACAACAGGGCGATATACAGACACCACAAACAGATCGACTTTCTGCTGCCCTTTAGCTCTGAGAGCATCAGGGCAACATGAAGCTCCCTCCAACCACCCGCTCAAGCATTTGGAATTATCTTTAAGGTTCTTTCATTCATGCCGGTGTACCAGCCAATTGGGTGAAGAAATTCCCCTTCTACATCACTAGCAACAAACTACAAGAGCTAAAGTTAATGGAAATATAACTGAGAGAAATCTTTCCAAAGGGATCAAGATTGAATAGAATAGGTTGAATGGAATCTCCCAGGTGAATATACCTTCACTAACAAAATCCTATGCAACATCTTGAAACAGGTAATATCTTAACAGCCTTGTTAAATGGAACACTAATTCTAAGTTTGATGTTAATGCTGCAAGATGTTTTCCAGTTAACATACAGAAACCTAATTAAGTGGCATTATGTCACATGGAAAAATCATACTAAGTTAAAATACAGAAACCAAATTTAGACTTTGCCACCTATAGGTTGAAATATGCCAAAATTAATCCCAACCAGCGTCTTGTCACATGGAAATCACACACCTAGTTTGATTTGAATCCAATAACTGATTCTAAAACTAAAAATAGGTCACGACTCAAGGGGTGCAAGATACGCCCTCTGCAAGTTGTTGGTTTTGGCCAGGATCAGGTTTTTTGTAAAATGGAGATGGTGACCTTGACTCAATGACCTTGGATATAGGTCATGACACACCCCCTAGTCATAAGGAACATTTGGGCAAAGTATAAGCTTCTTCAAAAATTTTGTTTAAAAGTTATGGGTCGGACAAGGTTTTTAGTATAATGGAGATGGTGACATTGACCTTGACTCAATGACCTTGGATATGGGTCATGACACACCCCCTAGCCATAAGAAACATTTGTGCAAAGTATAAGCTTCTTCAAAGTCTTTGTTTAAAAGTTATCGGCGGACAAGGTTTTTAGTAAAACGGAGATGGTGACCTTGACCTTGACTCAGCGACTTTGGATACATGTCATGACACACCCCCTAGCTATGAGGAACATTTGTGAAAAGCATAAGCTTCTTCAAAGTTTTTGTTTAAAAGTTATGGCCCGGACAAGGTGGTGCGGACAGACGGATGGACAGATAGACAGACAGACAGCACTATAATAGGTCCACTTTCTTCGAAAGCAGGCATATAAAACCAAAAAAATTGACAGACGGACAATCCCATAACATAATATGTCCAGTCAAATGACTGGTGTATAAAAACAGGATTGGACGTAAAGAAAAGACTTCACAAACAATTCAGCTCTGAGTTGCCCTTTTGCTCTACCTAAGTCAACCCAAGCTAAGTCTTTGTCACATGGAACACACACAGCAAGTTTGATTTGAATTCCACAAGCGGTTTTCAATTAAATGTCAAAATAAAAAAATTGATTGGACGGACAATCCAATAACATAATAAGTCCCATCAAATGACTGGTGTATAAACACTGGATAAAAAAAAGACATCACAAACAGATTAACTTCAAACTGCCCCTTAGCAACAGCAATCTCCCTCACAACTGCCTGCCACCACAGTTTGTTTGATTGGTGTTTAAAGTCGTACTCAAGGGTATTTCACTTATATGACGACAGACACAAATACAGGACATCAAACAAATCTGCTTCCCGTTACCTCTGCGAACACCAGGGTAATAGAAAGCAACCTCTTCCTGCTCTTACGATGGACCGAGGGAGTATTCTGCAGGGCCATGGCCCACCCGCTCCCTCACAGGAAGCCTGCCACCACAGAGATCGCTTTATATGCAGCCCAGAGCAACTGGGTGAAAGGTTTGTTTTTTTGTTTGATTGGGGTTTAACGTCCTACTTGAGGGTATTTCACTTATATGATGAAGGATTGTCCACTTCATACTGTTCCTTTTCTTATTTCGGTGGAAAACCTCATAAAAACCACCATCGCAATTGCTGGAGCCACATCGTGTGACTCCCTCATATACCTGATGGTCGACAGGCGGACTAGATCCCGTGAATGGTAAATGGAGTAAAATAACAAAGGGTACACGCTATCACTAAGCCACAGCAGTGGGCAAAAGGAAGCTCCCTCAAACCTCTCTCATCTGCCAAATGTTTTGTTCATGGCTGAGGCTCAATTTTTAGTATAAATAACATCAATAAGAAAGACAAAATATATTCCAATATACGATTTGTTAAATACAGATTTAAGATGGATCTTAAAATAATAGTATCAATAGAAGCCAACATAAAAAATAACAACAACAAACATAAACATTTCCAATAACATATTTGTTATTTAATCTGTCACAAACAAGTTCAGTTAAATGTTTACACAAATCGGCCCTCCAGAGAAATGAAATCATGATAATTTGTGTAGCCAGTCTCATGACCGTATAAATGGCATGCAGTGAACAAATACGCTAGTCCACATGTAATCTGGTAAAATAGAATCAATAAACATAAATAAGAATTGGTTTGGTTTATTTTAATCTGAACTGGATTCACACAAAAAGTGTATCTTAATGTTAGAATCCATTGGAGCTCATAAAGCCCTACTCTCCAATCCAAACATTTGAATTTCTTATAAGATGTGTCATGTCACAGTAAAACATTCAAATTACTTTTAAATAAATGCATAAAGGTTAAAAAAAAAAATCCCCTTAAAAAAACGTATGATTACCATTACATATCAGGTATGTACATATCTACATCCAAACAGAAAATTTCTTAACAGAATTTGAATCCATTATTATTTTGTGACATTTTTTCACTTAAAACTTTGCCTGGGACATCTCATTTTAACAGCAATAATTTTTGCCTGCAAGCTCTTTTCTATCATAAGAAACACAAAATACAGTAAAAGCTATGTAAAATGAAATTAAAAAAAATAAAATAAAATAAATGATGTGTCGGTAATTTCATACTATACAGTTTCTTTCTCTATAATACAAATACATACTATACAGGCGCTTTAAATGACATTGAGTCGTTCAAAACGTGTCGTTCTCCAGAAATTGTGTAATTATGTTACCCACTTCCTAATGCATGACGATACAGGCGGTGCCGCATATGTATCCAAACGTTGTGTTGAAGTTCTATTACAAAACAAGAAAAGTGGTTATCCAGAAATTGCATAATTACATACTATACAAGTTGTCTCTTAACAGAAAAAATTCTAAATTCAACATATTCCTTTTATACAGACTTTCATTTTATCTAATTTTCAGATTATTTAATTTACATTAAGTACAAGAACTCATGGGAAGAGCTATTGAGAAAATAGACTGATTCGGATGTACTGCTTTGACGGCTAGTAGACTCCCCATCAACTTTACCAAATTATGATTTTAATGTTAACATAGAACACTTTGCATGCCTTCTCTTGGATTAGAATTCTGGTCCCTTGCTAGCGGGGCCAGTGCTATAACTGACTGAGCTACATGGTAATGGACTCCAATACAATGATGTCAACGATGCTATAGTGTCAGCCAGTTTCATCGACCGATGGATTGGTGTTTTAAACGGTGTTAAAAGGCATTTCTCTTAAGACGGCGGTGTATACCAACCATAAATTGACACTAGCACAACCAAGATGGGAAACGTTTCAATAATGATTGAGAGTTAATATTCCTCCAGTGCTAAGTAAAGACAGTATTGCTACTCTTTTAACAAACTGCCCTTTTTCATTGAAACTGACTTCAGGACTACATGTTTCTCTGAATAACAGCCTCCTTAATAACCACTCTTTGTATTGATGGCCTAGAAATAGCATACACTAATGTGATCAATAAATTGATCCACTGGTTTGTTTATTATAGTTATCTTGAAAAAATTGCAGGAGACTAATTGATTTAATGAGAATGATAAACTATTATGTTTTAAAATCTCTGTACATGTTTGCTCAGGAGGCTTGTTTTATGATGGAGTCATGTTAATGCTGTGACTTCAACAGGGTATACACATAATTACTTTTCTGGCTTTTTGACAAAGTAAAATCATTTTTGTGTCTTTAAAGTTAATTGTTCAATGAATAAGATTAAGACTGTGAGACTTCTTGCCTTTCACATAAAGAAATAGACTTTACCACACATTCTTCCTCTAAAATTAGCAGATTGACCATTTCCGTTGACAACAATGTTCAATGAGCTCATTTACCATGTGGTAAATCACTTACATCATCTCAGCACCAATAGAAAACATGCAGACAATGTTATGCAAAACTAAGTTCATAAACAGGGCTACACATTTTGTTGAATTCTTTGTAAAGTGTCCTGTTTGCAATAAAAAAAACTAGATCAATTTAGAGTACCTGCTACTCTTAATTAATGTAGTTTTCCGTTTTTTTGTGTTGACAAACTTTGAAGAAATAAAATTAAAAAAAGACTGTATCAGTGTTTTTGTTTGCTAGTTTGTTTTATTGGAGTTTAATGTCATACCCCTACTTATATGGCAACGAATTGTCCATTTCACAGTTTCCTTTTAAATATTCATGGAAAACCACCAGCAAACCTCATAAAAACCACCAGCGCAATCGTCAGAACCAAAGATCTGAATCATAATATACCTGATGGTCAACAAAAAGACTTAGTAAGGTGGACACACTAAGGCACTTTAGCAGGCCTTAAGTGTAAGACAGTAACATAAAACAGCCACCTATAGCTCAATGATATATGCGTTCTCCACCAGTAAATATTGTGGCTACTGTGTGGGACAACTCGTGCCAAAAAGACAGGTTGAAATAAATGGCAGCAACAGCTTATCTTTTGACATAAGAAATAAGCAGATATAAACTCAAATGCAGGTGCTAACAGTCACTTGTACATCAAACTGCATGAGGACTAGCTTGCACCAAGTTTGCAGAGGCGTAACTTGTTAATTCAGGAAAGAGCGCAAAAAAACCACTTTTGGACTCTAAATAATCATAACTCAGCGACATCCAAGAAAGAAAGGCTCCATGGTGACAAACACCCGAGACTTTAGGAAATCAGGTTTGCAATTTCACCACGATCCAGCGTTTTGCTTATTATTCATGGATGCATTTTCAGTCAAATATTTCAGCATATTACAAAGTCCCACAGCTCGGAAAAACCTCAGAAGTTTGGGCTGTAATCCTGTAGACGATTTTATGACTGAAGCTCTTCCTCATTTAACTCCCCTGATCCTGTATTGTTCAATCTGCATCACTCATCTCATTAGCTTCATTGTCTTCATCTTGTATATCCATGTCAGACATATCATCCCAATCAACCTGCACAAATGAAAATAGGAAAGTTTTCTTTATGATAAAATTGACATAAATGTTAAGGTTTGTTTGTTTGTTTGATTGGGGTTTACGTCATACTCAATGGTATTTCTCTTATATGACAACGGATAGTCCACTTACACTGCTCCTTGCCTCATTACGGTGGAAAACCGAGAGGAAATTTGGTAAAAGTCACCCCAGCGATTGTCTGAGCCACATCGTTTGACTCACTCATATACTAGATGATCTTAATGTTAAGGTGTGGTTGAAACATCGTAATTAACCTAAATAACATTCAAACATGGAAGAGAATAGTGAAGTGCAGTGATATTCCACTTTTTCCTTGCATGTTACTGTGTATTCTGGATTTCCATTTTTTAAATATCATTTTTGAGGGTCTCGAAGAATGTCAATCCAAATACAAAAAATCGCTGTAATGTACTGTTACGTAGTCTTAACTTCGACAGGCAGATTACTAAAATTGGTAAAAAATTCTGAAATTGAACATGGATTTTTGACAGGCAAAATCGCTCAAAAATGAGGATTTAGGACAGGCAGATAATCACACTGGTACTTGACCGTTTTGCGATAGCTTAATTAGCATGTTTGATCACGTTTTTAACAGCAGTGTTTTTGAAGGGCAATAACTCTTTTTTAATACACTGTAAATCCGTTAAATCCCCCCCCCCCAAATAGTAATGAGGGACAATAAAAAGGGTGTTATTTACCTCCGAGTCACTTTGGCCAGCCATTAGATGATCAATCACAACTCCATCTTCATCAGAGGAGTCTGCCCATGGAAATAGAATATAGTACACAAATTATACAAAATCTTCACAGGTTAATTTGTGTAACAGGTGATTTGCCGAAGAACCAGCTAATACTAAAAATATTTCAATGCCATGAACTCTTAAAGTTGGCTTAGTGAAATTTCAGGACAAAAGAAATCAAACAAGCTAAGGAGCTAACATGTTACTTGAGGCTAATTGATTGATTTGTGTTTTAGGACGTCCTTGAGGGTATTTCACTTATAGGACGGCAGAGTATTCCAACAATAATTGACATTAGCAGAAACACATAATGTTAAATGTTTTGATAATGTTGACAAGTTAAAATTTTGTAAGATAACCTAAGATTTGCATTTTCCCCTGGTTTGCTCATTCTTTAAATACATTTATGTGCCTTTGTGAAAAATGAGGCAGTATTGCTTTAAAATACATCTTTCATTGTTTAAAAATCAGTAGCAAAATGTTAATTTTTTGTGGAAACCTATAAATCGGTCTTCCTACATTAAGTTTGCATAACCATGGGAAGACCCTGTTCTGCCCGTTCTCCTCAAACAGAACAGGCCTGCTTAGTAAAGACAGCATTGCTACTCTTCGAACAAACTGCCCGTAGCCAGAGGGCACCATTTGTATGGTAATCTGACCTTAAACAGGGCCAATGACTGATCTCTGGTCAGTCCGAGCCCTCATCAATGCTGCAATACAATAGAGATGGAGTCCAAAATCTACAACCTACAGACCAGACCTAGAAATACACATACCATCTTGATATACCAGTAGAGCCTGTGAAGCTGTGGTTCCTTCGTCTATAACCTCACCCTGAGACGAAATCTATGAAAACATATAAAAAAGCGGTATTATTATTGAGATTTATAATCATTGAAAACATTATTTAAACAATTTAATAAATTCTAACTGCAAACATGAAAATGTTTATAGCTTCATGACTTTGAAATTTTTGAAATTTCATTTGGAAATTTTTTACTTTTTATTTGATTGTATGTAAAGTGTATTTCTTTTATATGAGGGCGGATTGTTGACTTCCCACAGTTCGTTGCTTTAATACGGTGGAAAACTAGGAGGAAACCTTGTAATTGTGTAAGAGTTTTCAATGATGACAAGGTCTATAAACAAGCTAAGCAATTCAATTAATACGATAAACAATAAAATTATATCTTCATTTCTCAAAACCAGAAACTATAGGTGTCTATAAAAAAATGACAAATTTCATGAAGGTTGTATTGGAGGATGTTGTCAAACACAAAAATAAACAAAAATACATAAAGAATACCCTAATATACAACAATTTAAATTTAAACAAATACTATATAGACCACAAACACATAGGCTTCTTGTTCCACTTTAGCTCTGAGAGCACCAAGGCAATAGAAACTGCTCTCCCAGCCCTAGGCCCGATATAAAAATGATTGATTGATTGGTGTTTTACATCATGCTTAAGGTATTTCACTTATATGATGGCAGTTTATTCCATCAATAATTGACACAAGCACAACCAAAATGTTAAGCATTTCCATAACATTGGAAAGTTAATTTTCTTCCAGTGCTAAGTAAAGACAGCCTTGTTGCCCTTCAAACAACCTGCCCTTAATAGGTTTGTTTGTTGGTGTTTAACATCGTACTCAAGGGTATTTCACTTATATGATGGCGGATTTCACAGTGTACACTGCCTTATTACAATGGAATACTGGGAGGAACCCTCGTAAAAACGAACCTAGCGATTGCCGGAGCCACAACATGCGACTCGCTCATATACCTGATGGCCGAAAGGCGGACTCGAACCTGTGAACGGTAAGTCGAAGCATGTTCAGTTCAGGAAGCACACTCGCTACCACTGAGCCACGGCTGCCCTAAATATGAAAAGGGTACGTTATATTGTATATTCAAAATATCTATATATACAGACTCCTTTTTAGTATATCTCTAGAACAATTTTTTTGACAAAGATAGTTACATGAGAGAGAAGAAGGTCAAGTTTCCCTTGTAACCTTGACAGGCGTGAGAACATTGTCACTCTATTCGTCACCATTTGATACATTCCAGTGAACTTCTCCACTAGCTCTGGAAACTGTAAATATAAAAATACATAAAAAACTATTTTGGTATATTTGTTAATGATTGATTGATTGGGGTTTGGAGTCGTAATCTAGGGTTTTTCACTTATATGACGACTGATTGTCCACTTCACATTGTACACAGCCTTATTACGGTGGAAAGTTCATAAAAACCACCCCAGTGATTGCCGGAGCCACATTGTGTGACTCACTCATATACCTGATGGTTGACAGATGGACTCGATCCCGTGAACGGTAAATTGGAGTAGGATAAGTGAACGCCCACAATACCACTAAGCCATGGCCATGGGACCAAAACTATTTTGAAAAATACATTATGTGATATGATAATAGCTCTCCCTTATTTGTAGCAACAAATGCTAATCTATTCAGGATTCAAAAAAATGTGGTGTATTCCAACAATAATTGACATTAGCACAAACAAGATGTGAAGCGTTTCCATAATGTTGGAAAGTTAATTTTCCTCCAGTGCTAAGTAAAGACACTATGGCTACTCTCCAAACAAACTGCCCTTAGTCAGAGGGCTTGATTACATCATCACTTACCGTCATTAAGTAGGATGTATGTACAGTTAACAAAGTCTTTATCCATTTCACTAATGTATGGCCACTGAAAGAGAAACATAACTTTAATTAAGTTTGTGCATATGTAATGACCTACCTATGGTCTGTTTAAAGGTATAACATTTTATTGAGGACGACTAACAGTGGGAAATATCAGTATTGACGACCTAGGTAACCAGGGCTCCCAAAGGATACATGTTATCATGTTATTTAGGACCCAAATTTGACAAAAAATACAAATTAGCCACTTTATAATAAAACAAGCACAATCTTAAAACTGCATGGACATAAATTTGCTGATTAACATTTCTAGGAACGAAGTGAATAAAACAGTTATGCTTCAATTATAATGAAAATTGCCTTTCTGAGACCGATTGCGCATCTGTCGTTCACCTGGGATTGATAGAGGTAACTGTCTGAAGACCATTAATTTTTGATTTACCAAAATTGAATAAAATTATGATTTGACAGCCCTGTGATTTTATGAAAACCCTTTGATATTTAAATAAAGGCTTTTTTTGAAATTGAATTTCAATAAAATACTGAATATTCAATGTTGAAAATGGAAATAGATTGTTTGTTTGTTTGATTGGTGTTTAACGTCGTACTCAAGGGTTTTTCACTTATAAGACGACGGACAAAAATACAGAACATCACAAACAAATCTGCTTCCCGTTACCCTTTAGCTCAGCGAACACCAGGGCAACAGAAAGCAACCTCTTTTCTCGCTTCTTACAATCAACCAAGGAAGCCGAAGGAGTATTCTGCAGGGCCATGGCCCACCCGCTCCCTCAGGGCGAAAATGGAAATAGAACATATTTTTGGGGATCTATGGGGTGTGTATAATCAGCCCCTCAAAATCGCATTGTTTGTTCAAATCATGAACATAATCAATTTGCCTTACCGACACGTTGTTAATAAAACTTTTATTGAATACTGAAATCCTTATGATTTTTAGGTTTGGTTTGGTACAAAATTGACTTTTATCAACAGATGCAGTCTGCTGAGTCTGGCAACAGTTACTCGTTTATAATAAATGAGTATTTTCTAGTTGTGCTTTAAACTGTATAATAAATTTTTATTGTTTATTCTTTCCCTAGGATTCAGAGAAGTAGGAAACTATTAAAAAAAATGATCACCAAGTTACTAAAAAAGTGAGGCAAAATGAATCTTTTTCACACCATTCTTTTGATTTATGGCTAAACCCCTGCCACAGTTCCAGTATTTCCTAAAATGATGGATTGATATCTTGTGGTGAGCGTTTGATTTAATTTTGTCAAAGAACGAAAAAGTCAAAAAATGCAATATACCAAGGAGGGCAGTTCAAATGTGAAGTTCCATGAAGCCTTGCCATTTTTGCCTTACCATTTGTTTTATTTATCTTTAATCATGCACCTATTTGACGTAACCATTGAGCCTACCTCTGAGCATGTCCTTGCATTCTTTGCGAGATTTCTTGAACAAGGGGGATAATCAGTGGTACAGGTAATCGCTTCACTGTGTTCCGAATTATCAACTCGTTTTGGGTTTGTAGCACATTCTGAACAGAGAAAATTAGATATTAAATCCCTCTTGCCATAAAAATTTGTACAAAGTTCTATATAGGCTTATAGCTGTAGTATCTCAAGGCATCTAACCTAATGGTTAGGGTTTTCATGTGTATGAATTTTTTCGCTTTTCATACAATATTTGAATATAGAACCAGTTGATCTTCAGCCCTCAAATTTATGTCATTTTGTCACAATATTAAGCTAAAGTTCTCACATTGATTATATTCTTATCTTGACTTTGAAGTCCTTGACTCAACAACAACGCCAGTGTGTCTGCCTTGGGCGGGGCTTTGCCGGAGCTGTCGGTTGATTGGTCAATACTTATGGCATTTAATCTGTCATCCATTGTGAGCTGAGGAGAAAACAGAGAAATCAGTATTTGTATCATTTGTTTCAAAAGAACTATATGCATATGTATCTGTTTGATTGACTGTATGGAATTAGATATTTAAGTAAATTGTACTGTTAGCCATTGAAAAGGAGTAAATGTCCAATGGAACAAGTCACTCTTTTACGATATTTACAAATTGTTGAGATTTGCTGGTAGGAAAGTGAGAGGGTGAAAGCTTTCAGATTAAAATAATTGAACCCAAATAGAAGGGATAAAAAGTTAAGAAATCCATGGACGGATTAGTTCTAAATTCTGTTTTTGAAATAAATGATTTTGCTTTTCAAATACAATTTATTAATCAGATTCAATTTTTCAGCACACCTGTTAAATATGACATGTAATGCATTGATTAGGTTGACAGCCTTTCAGGTAACACATTACATGGTTGATTATTCCTGGTTAAGGAGTAGAAAATATCTGACGACCAATCAGATTGTAGGATATTAATTCATTTTTCAAAATTTCAAACTTCACCTTCAATAAGCATCGAACCTGAACTTCATCTTCCAAGGTTGTAACTAGTAACCAAGTTTGATAAAAGTTTGATAAAGTTGAAGCAAGATATCGAGAAGAAACTTTGTAACAGCCCACCCACCAACAAGAATATATAATACAGACTATCTTATGACAGACATATAAAAAACACATAAAATGGTTACAGTTAAATTCATCTGTTTAAATTTCTTGGCAACCCTGGAAAAGTTTGATTAACTTTGATTTGTTCATGTTTTACAAATCTATTGTTCAATGTGACATGAAGAGAAAGTGTATGACATGTAGAGTTTCAATAGACATTCAGTCATGTCTGTCAAAATCCCATTTTTTTCGTTATAATTTCAAAAAAATACACAAAAATATTTGTTAAAATCCAAAAAGAAAATATCATAATGTATATTATGTTATTCCAAAGCAGAAAATAACAGTAAGAAGTTTGTATTAATAAAATTGAAATTAATCAATTCAACTTTGTGGAAAAAAATTCAATGTTATGCAGATTACTTAAGCTCTCACCTAAAGCAACCGCCAAGTAAATCAGTATATAAATGAGTGTGCAATACAACTATATATGTGGTGATTTGTTCATGACTCACTCTTGAAGCCACTAATGAGTCCCTGGTGACTCTGCTCCAGGCTTTAGGGAAAGTCCCCGGACCCATGGCAGAAAGTGCCCAGTTCTAAGAACATGAACCCTAGCCCTTCTACCCAGCTAATAGCCATGAAGTCTACTGACTGAGCTCTGGGTGGGCAGGTAATAGTCAAAGCAAAGATGATGGTGAGTGACCCTGAAAGGGGTTATCACAACGGGGCTTACACTGAATAAATCATTACAGTTTTGAAACATTTCAAAAAACACCGGTAATAACAAAAGTAATGTGAAAATACTCAATTTGAATATCTGTGTAATTGCCCTTCAAAAGGATTGGAACTTGGGCTCAAATCTTGAATTTAGTAGACTTATCAGCTTAATACAGGTCTAGTATCTAATCAAATCATTTATTTCAGGTGGAAGACCTTCAGCTCAATTTTCAAGTCTACAGTTTAGGAAAAATGACGGGTTAGCAGCGAGACTTGAACTGTTTTTCTCTGTTATTAACAAACTTAATGGGTAATTCATGTTTTGATTGGCATATAAAATGTGTCATTAAGTTCAATACATTAAATATTATTGGACAGCCCTCATTGAACCCATAATAGCTAGCAAGGGAAAAAAAACTTGATTTAAAACAATATGCACTTTTAACTCTGTATCTCTAAATAATGCCATACTGTATGATAGACTATTAAAGAAAAGACTACATGATTGCATGATAGACTATTAAAGATACAAACATCTACACTGTGCATTATAATCAGTATTATATGACTTAACCAGATACAATGGACTGATTCAAGAAAACAAAATCAAAAGTTTGTGTTTTTTTATTATTAAGACATGACAGTAAGAGGATGAAGCTACCGGCAAGGTTGGACAAAAATTGGAAATGAATTGACCAATCAGGTTGCAGCACTGACAGTACCATATTTTGCACAGATTACGCTCATTATCAAATTTGACCATCCTCTTTAAAAGCTATAGCTACTGAGCAAATTAGACAAGTGAAAATGAATAGACCAATCAGATTGCAGTATAGTAATTGATTTTGCACTGTTTTCAACGACTTCGAAGGTAGCCTCCATGAATTGACTAATCAGATTGCAGTGCTGTACCTAATTATTTGTTTGTTTATTTCATTGATGTTTAAAGTCGGACCCAAGGACATCACTTATATGATGATGGATTGTCCACTTCACTCTACACTTAGCCTTATTAAAGTGGAAAACCAGGAGGAAATAGGTTGTAGCTTTTAAGCAAGTTCAACAAAAATCGGATAAAGTTTTAGTGAGATATTGAGCAGTTTGTTTGTTTGTTTGATTGGTGTTTAATGTCATACTCAAGGGTATTTCACTTATATGACGACGTGCCAGCCCAATGGGCGAAGGAAGAACTATCTTCGACACCACTGGCAACAAACAAAGACAGGATCGGACAAATACAGGACAACAACAGGACACAATACAGACGCCACAAACAGATCACCTTCCTGTTCATCAGGGCAACATGAAGCTCCCTCCGATATTGAGCAGAAACTGGCTCACCCACCAAGGTGGATACAAAATCCAGCCTTAGGAAAGGTATTATAAAAAAACATCTCTGTGAATTTACTTCAATCAGCCACTTATTCCTTAGAATGTATTGTAGAATGTTTTATATGCTGGATACAAGAATCAAAATGTTCACTATTAAATTTAACAGTGACAGTTTGATTTCTGGGTTTCACACTAAATTGTTTAAATGTGGTTACCTCAGAGACGGATGATTTTCTTTTCTTCTTCTTGCCTGGTTTTGCCCCCTCTTCTTGTGTAGGTTTAGAAGGCGCTAACACTGATGGTCCTAAATCTGTGACATTATTAGGCACGTCAGCAGTTTTTACCTAAATAATTAAGACATTGATCGAGTGATTGAGTGATTGGCATTTTATGCTGTGCATAAGGGTATTTCATTTATATGGCGGTGATGTATTTCAACAATAATTAAAGCATTCCCATAATGTTGGAAAGTTAATATTCTTCCAGTGCAAAGTTAAGACAGTATTGCTACTCTTCAAACAAACTGCCCTTTTATTTTCAAAATGGTGGCCATCATAATTGAGAAGCATAATTTTTGTCCATTTCCACCCATCACTGAACGTTTATATTCAAACTTCATTTATAATGGAAATATCTGGGGACTCAAAAAATTACAATTTCTAAATTGTTTTTGAGCAGTAGAGCCCTCAAAAGAATATGCTTTCTAAGTGTTTTCACAAAAGGTTGGCTTATATTGCAAAGATTAGGCACAGATTGTAGGTTAGCTGGTAAGTTAATTTGACAAGAATCAGATAAAGTTTAAGCTAAATATGCCTACCAACTTGAATTCATACTACAGCCAGTCTAATGTCCGACGGGCATATAAAAACAAGACAGGATAAATACAGGATGTAATACAAAGACAACAATGAGTTCATTTTTATGTTGCCCCTTACCTCTGAAAGATTTTTTAATGTTTGATTGGGGTTTTACGTCGTACTCAAGATATTTCACTTATACGACCACATTCAAGCCCAATGGGTGAAGGAAACCACCCTCGACACCAATAAACAAAGACAGGACATGACAATTAAGGACGACAAGAACAGGATGCAATACAGATGCCACAAACAGATCAGGTTCCTGTTCCCCTTTTAGCTCTGAGAGCACCAGGGCAACATAAAGCTCCCTCCAACCGCCCGCACCTCTGAAAGAAACAGGGCAACAGGAGGCTCTCTCCCGGCCCATACTTGTACACTAGTGACACTCACCTTGGAAATACTGGACTGATAGTGGACAGCATTAACTTCAGGTTCATCTCGAATCAAACAAATGGTAGACTGACTATTGCAAATCTGGAAACACAACATTTTTCAACTGTATCACAAAAAAATAAATGTATAATTTATTACATTGCCCATTAGTTTGTTAGGTTAGGGTTTGACACCCAACACAAGTGTCACAGACTGGAATGAAAACCAGCAATCCAATGGGTTGTTTGTGCGATTGTTTGATTAGGGTTGAATACCCTCTTAACGTTATTTAACTCACATGTTGGGGTGCCAGCCCAATGGGTGAAGGAAACCACCCTTGATATCAAACGAAAACATCACTGGACAAGTACAGGACACTCACAGGACATAAGACATCACAAATATACCGGCTTCCTGTTGCTCTTTAGCTCAGAAAGCACCAGGGCAATAAGAAGTTCCCTCCAACCAACTGATGCAAGCCAATGGATTTAATTGTTTTTTTGATTGGTGTTTAATTTGTACTCAAAGATATTTCACTTATATGGCACAAATCCTCCCCTTCACACTGTTCCCTGCCTTATTACGATGGAAAACCGAGAGCAAACCTCATAAAAACCACCCTAGCGATTGCCAGAGCCATGCATGCCAATGAATGACGTAAACAAACTTCAACGTCACTATAAACACAAAGACCTGATATTTTGGTAGATTGGACCTAGTCCTCTTAATTTGTTTGTTTGATTGGTGTTTAACGTTGTACTCAGGGTATTTCACTTATATGACAACGGACACAAATACAGAACATCACAACAAATCTGCTTCCTAGTACACTTTAGCTCTGCGAACACCAGAAAGCAACCTTTTTTCTCGCCTCTTACAATCAACTGAGGAAACCGAGGGAGAATTCTGCAGGGCCATGGCCCACCCACTCCCTCACAGAGTTAGTGCCCTAAGAGAAGACAAACTGAAATGTATGTAGCAAATGATTGATTAGATTTTTGTTTGTATGTCTGATTGAGTTTAATGTCAAACTCTGGATTATCCCACTTCTATTACGGAATACTGTCCTCTTCTCATTTTGTCCACCTTAAATACAGTTGAGAAACCAGGAGTAAATTAAACCACCCCCTGCAATTGTCAGAGCCTCATCAAATAACCAAGGTTGGCAAAGGGACTGGAAGCTGTAAGTGGTAGTACAGGTAGATCAATAAAAGGCCATTAAGATGTTGTGCTAACCACTAGGCCGTGGGCCTGGATTTAATGAGATATACTCCCCTAAGGGATATATCTATTATTTTAATATTAATGCGCATTTGTGCACATGTGCAATTGGAAAATTGAACAATGAGCCAGATTTTTAGTTCTTTGTTTTACGACAATTTTTGTTAAATGGAGGTGAAAATCTATTTACTTACTACTTTTTCAAATGTGGGTTTAAGAAAATTTCCGTGGGTAAGAAGAATAGAGGGTTGCTTCCCTTTGCCCACCCTAGCAGCTAGAATTGAAATTGGTTTAGGAATGCTGTCTTTTCCACCTGAAGATGCACAGCGTATTGTGAACTTTGCTTCTAAAGGTTTTTTTAATTTCCTGGAAAAAAGAAAAGAGAAATACAAATTGTAGAAGAGCAAGACACTATTATGAGAAAGATTAATGACATTATATTTACAAAACATCTAAGAAATATTAGTTCATAAACTGCTACATCTTTAGGTTTTAAACAGAAAACTTGGCCCTGCTTAGATGTATTATCTTGTTTGAGTGGCATTTAGAAGCTGGTAAATTAGAAAGACATGACGACTGATATGGATATAATTAGGTAGCGACGTTTTGATCTCGATGCTAAGATCTTAGCATCAAGATCGAAACGCCGCTACCTAATTATATCCAGAAGTTGAAAATCCATATCAGTCATCATGTCTTTCTAGATGTATTATGACAACAGAAATGGACTCCTCCGCCTTTATTAATGCCTAAGTAGCACAAAATTTAAGTTATTGGTATATTTGAGAAAAGCACTGAATTACCTTTAAAATTATATATAGTGTGCTATAAGATCTCTAAAACTGACCAAGTTAGAGCTATTTTAGTACTACGACTGGTTTTGTACCGGATACGATATTTTTGAAATCATGAGAAGTCCCTCTGGGCACAAGTGCATGGCAACAAACAAAAACAAGACAGGAGGACAGTCCCTGGATATAATACAAAGGACAGAATAAAACAGACCAGGGCCGAGGTTATAAAAACTTGAGCATACTCAAGTTCGAGTCAGTGCTTAAACTCTTGAGTTGAGCTCCTATTGGATGGCTATTAAATGTTTTGAGCACGTAATCAGCCGAGTACAAAATCAATGCACATTCCAACTCTTTAGCACACTGTTGTGGAGTTCTTCTGTCAATGAAGGTAAAAATGCACTACGCTGATTTTGGTGGCTGCCTCGCGGCGATTTTGTTTGTCACTGATAAAAAGCTGTGACCATAATAAACATCTTATTTTCAAAATTGAATCAAAAAAGGTACATTATAAGTCTTCTGCAATCATAAAATTATTAAAACAACTCTGCAGTCCTCTTGAGTAAGACCTTGAGCACGGTCCTGAGCTTGCTCAGGTTTCGTGCTCGGCTGAACACAGAAAGCGGTCTAAATTTTTTATAACCTTAGTTTTCGAACACATACCCTAGAGTCGACTCAGCTGAGCACAAAATATCATCTTGAGTATACTCAAGGACTTTTATACCCTCTGCCCCTGCTTTGAGAGTACTAACAGGAAAGAACTCCTCATCACACTTTAAATAACTTACCCATTAAGAACATGCTCAAAAACTAAGACTTGGCCTTCTTTTGTGACAACTGATAAAATAAGGGGATTCTGTAAAAAAACAAACAAAGTTTTACATCATAGATATCAGGTTTACAACTCAACATACCAATAACTAGATAAATTTCCAAATCCAGCTCAGAAAGCAGAATTCTTTTTTGAATATATAAAGTCAGGTCTGAAGGCAATATGAAAGCTTGATGATAACACGATTGATTGATCGGAGTTTTGCGCCATTCTTAAGGGTATTTCATTATTCAAACAATACTTGACACTGGCATTATTATTGTCTTTATACTTTAATATATCATAGTTAAATATTATGTCTGAACTTTTAAAATGACAGGATAATAACTAAATAAATCGGATTGAAGGAACGCTTTAATTTGTTCGTTTCTTTGATTGGGGTTTAACGTCATACTCAAGGGTATTTCACTTATATGATGACGTGCCAGCCCAATGGGTGTAGGAAACCACCCTCATCACCACTGGAAACAAACCAGGACAGGACAAATACAGGACTTCAACAGGCTGCAATACAGACACCACAAACAGATCGGCTTCCTGTTCCCCTTTAGCTCTGATAGCACCAGGGCAACATAAAGCTCCCTCCAACCGCCGCACTCCACTTTAAAACTGGCTGGATTGTTACCTTGTACATGTGATGGTCGGACTTAAAAAGAAGAGTGTTTGTTTGT
>JARFOD010000002.1:21066-32205 GCA_031763545.1 Mopalia muscosa | reverse complement strand
TAGTTTGAACAGATTCTAGTTCAGAAAATTTTGCAGGTTGAAACCCGTCCAGGAATCGAACCCACGACCCTCAGAGTAAGGCACCGAATCGCCAGCAGTAAATGCCGACCACCTAGACCACTCAGCTACCCGGCCTTCTACATTGTGGCAGATAGACAAGCAGATAGACAAGCTCCTACGATATTTAATATTTGATTATATTAAATGTATTTCTTTGCTTGCTTTGTATGGAATTTAACACTGTACTTAAGGTTATTTCACTCATATGTTGGAGTGCCAGCTCAGCTAAGAAAATCCACATTGAAACCACTGGCAACAACAAAAAAAGACAACAGAAAGCAAAAAAACCAAAGAGGGGACAGTCACCTGGTGCAATACAGACATCACAAAAAGATGGGCTTTGTGTTGACCCTTAACTTGGAGAGCACCAGGGCAAAAAGAGGCTCTTTTCCAGTCCTCCTTGACATTTGCTGCAAGGAGAGTGACCATGTGAAAGTAAAAATTAAGTCTGCTGCATCAAATTATATTTCCTATGCAGTTTAAAAACACAAATTTCAGAAAACCATGTGCTTGATTTTTATTGTCAGCATACACCCAAAATCGTGGGATTGTGACCCTGACCTATCAGCGAGACAGCGACGCTGATAGACAAAAATTTACAAGTCGCAATTTGCACGTAACTAAATTTTACAGAATTTTTATCTTTTGAAATCATGTTTATGACTTGTTACAGCCGTCCAAATACTTTTCTTTAAGTATTGGTACAAGCAATATTTATAATGACAAGAGCTCGAGGTGACAACCACAGCTCATGAACAAACCTACATGTAATTTTATAGATTAGCTGAGCAAGAACTTGTCTTAATAAATCTAGCACAGATCTGTTTTCGTCGAAAAAAACATGGTAAAGCATGTGTTTTTTATATACTATCAAAGCAAAGAGGCCAGGGGATAGAACTCTGTGTGTCAATTAGGCAAAAGACTGCATTGAAGATACATGTACCTTAATCTACCTAGTTAGTGGTAGCTACATAATTTAAACACCAGTTTAATCACTCTTCATCGTTTGTGGATGCAGAAGGATTACAGATGTCAGTCAATATTGAGAAGACTTACAGGTTGCTATAGATATTCCTATCTTATCATGCAACCGTCTATGATAATAAGTGCACGATTCGCTTTTCCTGCACTTTCTTACTTTACCATGTAGGCTACTTGTCATGTATAAGCAGTCAGCCAGCCTGTTATCCTTAACGTCACGTGAGGTTTTTCCAAGAATAAAAGATGTAAACCCAATGGTGCATCTTAATGATATCTTTGTGAGGTAATCATACCTTTTTTGTGTGTAAAACTGAAAGTAACGGGCCCTTCAGCGACAGTTTCAAGGCCTGATATAGAGGAACATGGCGGTTTGACAACCAATATGCCTAGGCCTACTTGATTTGTATTTCCATTTACTAGGCCTAAGGATACTGCATGGGCTATTGTCACGTAAACTGTCTTAATTCAGTGTACCAGACAAGGTTCATCTACCAAACATTATTGGACAGTATATAATTGAAAACATAATAGCCGGTTAAAACTGAAATTGAAACCGGAATGTCGAAGATATCTGACTATATATAATAATAATCCAATCGGAGATACAGAACTTTGCCTCTG
The DNA here is from genome assembly GCA_031763545.1 of Mopalia muscosa. NCBI lineage: Eukaryota > Metazoa > Mollusca > Polyplacophora > Chitonida > Mopaliidae > Mopalia > Mopalia muscosa. Next base: position 30,543 of record JARFOD010000002.1, on the reverse strand, counting down.
CATCGAAAACGCACCAATAGGCTTACAGTTTTGTTATTGTTTTATAAGAAAGCAGGGCAAAATAAACTTATATGTGGTAGGGTATTAATGAAAACAACCATGAATAGAACTGCACGTTGTTACCGTTCAATTTCAACATTTCTGCTCTCACCAGACCTACATCTGCGTGGAATAAACGTTAGCACTATAAAGACGTATTTTATTGAAAACAAACCGGAGATAATAAATGCAGCCTTTCGTAAGCAATTAGGTCAACGGAAATTGCCGAATGTAAACGAATATGGCGAAAATGTTCCAGTTCCAACCGGTTGGAAAGAACGTTAGTTTTCTTATGGTTCGGGACAGAAAACAGCGAGTTGACCAGACACGAGGTAACTAGTCATTCTTATTCAATTTCATTGATTCAAAATTCACATCTTTAATTACAAATAAGTACTGCAGAGTTCAAGACAAAAAGTGCAGTGGTTTCATGGGCGCCGCCATTTTGAGGATTGTAAACAACGGAAGTGGCTGTGATAGGCTTAGTTGTATCGAGGCAGGCATATAACATTTACAAAACGTAAGGCGCGCTGTGCAGGCGTGATGGAAATTTCCACTGACCTTAAGCCGAATAAATTGTTGTTCTAATCTTTACTGCGAACTTGATTCAAGATTCTTGCTGCGTAAAGCGATGATTATGTAGGAAGCTTTCTTGTCGCTCAACAAAATCAAAACAAGGCAGTCATAAAATGAATCATTTCCTTGTAAATCCACCCTTAACTGGCTTTTAGACTAGAAAATGAACTTGCAAGTGACATTATGCACTTGGCCTATCCTAATATTTATTAATATGAGAAGAGGACATGTATACGCTTATACAATCAAGGATGAAGTAACAATTGTTACACCCAATCATTTATTGGATTTTATCTCTGTTATTTTCCAATTTTCCAACTTTGAATCTTTCCAAGACTCTACCTTTTTATATAGGCTATAGTTGTTACATAGTAAAGTATAGTAACAACTCCAAAGAAAGATAATGAATACATTTTGACTCAACGTTTCGGTTTATTGATCAAACCATCATCAGGAGTCATCATAAATCATCATCATCATTCCTGATAATGGTTTGATCAATAAACGGAAATGTTGAGTCAAAATGAATTCATTATCTTTCTTCGGAGTTGTTCCTATACTTTACTATGTTAAACTCCTCAGTCAGTGGTAGTCATAATATGCATGTACATATAATTGACGTTTCCTGTTGCCCTATAGATGCGGATACCTTTCTTGTTATTCCGAACATTGGGCTTAGCCTATAATATGTAGGCCATTTTTTAAATAATTCGAACATTAAATTGGCAAACATTTTTCAGTTTTTCGTTTCAATTTAATGTTTTTATTACATGACTTCAATGTATGAACTATGGCAAAATAGAAATAGAGACATTCTTAAGAAAACAAACACTTTAAATAGCTGGAATTTGACAGTTATAAGATTTTGATATGGAATACTCTTGCAAGTTAGACTATCTGCATAGTATTTAGAACTTGTTAAAAGATTTCAAAATGTACATTTACAATTCAATCTTACCTTTAATTAACATGAATGATTGACATGAACCATGGGTCGAAATAAAAATAAAAAGCACTAAAAAGATTATTAAAAACAATTTAAACTAGGTGCACAGCAACAAAATTAGGTGCACCAAAATTGTTCTTTTAAATGATTTATTTAGGACTCCGATTTAGACAAAATAGGCCTTCTCACGTCGAAACACTTGAAACTAATAACAATACTTATTTATGAATAAATACAACGCCTAGCCTTTGTTCATCACTTCACGCCAGTATAAATAATCCATTGATTCTCCACCCAAAAACGGTATATTTCAAACATCGAGGACAAGCAAGCATGCAGTGGAACGGTCACTTTTATTTTCATGTTTTTGTCCATTAAAATTAATCATCTTTGTTGTTGTTGTTTTTTCTTCAGATTTTTTATTTAATGGTTGGAAGGTAATATTTGTTATAAATGCCGCCTGTGGTGATGAACTCTTACCCAGAAGAGGCTGCCAAGCTTCTAGACTTCAACCAGAAGCTTGACATCAACTTGCTGGATAGCATTGTAACATGCATGTACAATGGACAAGGACCCCAGGTAAGCTAAAACTACATTTTGTATGGAAACCAGTTTGACCAAAACTGTAAAGCGTAAGTTTGTTCTATTTCTATATGAAAAAAACGCTAACATCAGGATTCGGCTGAAACTTTCTTGGCAATGTTCAAGGATTCATGTAACATGGCTTTTACAAATCGTAATTCCTCTGTAAAATTTGGTTAACTCGTTAACTATCACAGTGCCACCAGGTTTAGGATACAAGGTGTAAGCATCATCTGCAGAAAATAATAGGAATGTCCTAACAATGTCCATGTATGCAATGGCTGCACTAATTTTGTGTTTGGCTTGTTTTCAGCAACAGCGTATGGCCCAGGAGATCCTGACTACTCTTAAAGAGCATCCAGATGCATGGACTCGGGTGGACACAATTTTAGAGTACTCAAGCAACCAACAAACTAAATACTATGCACTGCAAATTCTTGAAAATGTTATTAAAACTAGGTGGAAAGTTTTACCTAGGCCACAATGTGAAGGTAAGTGCAAGATACAGTTTTAACTAACTTTCATGCATTTTGCCTACTTCTGAAGAAAGCTTTTGTTGCGAAAGAGAAAATCATGCCAGTCCTTTATCTTTTTCTTGGGGGTGGATTTTACACAAAAAATTATGTGTTTTCTGCCGTACGCAAGTAGGGGGGAGTGAAAAATGGACAGTTTGTCACCATATAAGTGAAACACACTTGAGATCAATGTTAAACCACAACCAAACAATCTATCTATGCAAAAAGTGTGTTTAAGCAAGCTTATGGTTTTATCAGTTTAATCTTTGTCTTATGAAACGATTTTTAAACAATTGTTTCGGTTTGGTAGAAAAGGGAGAGAAATATGTTCCCTATTAAATTGCTTTTTGTTGGGTTTTTTTCCCCTATAAATCTGACATTTTTCAAAGAGGGGGTGGTTGGAGGGAGCTTCATGTTGCCCTGGTGCGCTTAGAGCTAAAGGGGAACAAGAAGCTGATCTGTTTGCGTTGTCTGTATTGCGTCATGTATTTGTCTCGTCCTGTCTTTGTTTGTTGCCAGTGGTGTCAAGGGTGGTTTCCTTCTCCCATCGGGCTGATCAAATTATTTTCCTTCTGGGACGTCATTGCTGAGTTCTCACATTTTATTAGCATGACACATCTTCAATCTCATTTTGATTGCCTGTTATCTCAAGGCCTGTGCTTGCTTCATGTAACCAAAGTTTGAATTCTGTTTTCAGGAATAAAGAAGTATATTGTGGGTCTTATTATCAAAACATCATCAGATCCAAACTTATTAGAAGGAGAGAAAGTCTACCTGGGAAAACTGAACATGATTCTTGTACAGGTAATTAAAATTGATTGCTTTGTTGGCTGCTTTGATTGTCTACTGTTTATGCTTTTCATTTTATAATCTGATTTGTATAGTTACGTTTGGAGAAAGGTCTTTGCGGACTCTTTCTTGTTACAATATTATCATGCATAGGTTAACTGACTGATCCATACACTATATCAGCAATCAATTTAAATTCCATTGTTAAATGGGCACTCAACACAACATGATATGCGTATTAATACATCTACAGCCGCAGAATACATCAAACCTATTGCATTTTCACCACAAAGGCCAGGGCTTGAAATGTTTGTCTAAATGCCGGACAAGACCGGCAAAATATTGCAAAGTCCGACAAATTTATCTGTATCTCGGATATTTGTCGAGACAAAAATTTATGTAATAGAAGCCGACATCACTTACTTATTTTGAGCTCAACTAAATGGTTTTTATTCTCAACAGAATTCATGATAAATTCGGCTTTGCGATCTGTTGTACAGAAGCGTAAAGCATATGGCTGGACCGTCATATACATTACCATAAACCTATAAGATACAAACATTTCCATATATGGAGTAAGGGAATAAGGTAACGAGGTATTGCTAACATGGCGGGTATTCTGAAGTTTTGTTTTACATTCACGAAAAGAAAAGGCGGATTGTAACTGAAATCGAAGATAATTAAGTTGAGGGAAAAAAACATACATGGTCGGTCGCAGTATCTGCTTACGACAACAACAACACCTACCTGTTGAAGGCTTAGTGGAGTATTGAATGGCCACAGTGAGGTTACATAATATGATAGATGATCAGAAATGCAGAACTCTGCATATAGACTGAGGTATATGATAGCGATAAAAGTCAATATGTTTTGTTTGTCTTAAATACGACAAATATATGACTAGTAAACTTTCCATTTGTAATCTTAAATAAAATAAGAGGATATAGTTGATTGACATTTAGAAGATAGCTTTATTTATTCAGCCCTCTGGTTTGAGATGTGCTGTCCTATGCTTTAACACTGATCACTCACCTCAAATCAGAAGGCCTGTTTATTTATGCCAAAAAATGTCTGGCATGAAATAAAATTGTCAGGCAACTTTCTGAAGCTGTAGGACAAATGTCCTGCTTTTAATTTGAAACTTTTCTACCACTGAAGGCCACAAAAAACCTGAGAACAAACCAAGCCCTTATAATTTGGGAGAATTCTAGGAGAGCTGTTTGTAGTTTTCCCTTAGTTTAGAGAACACTAGGTGTCAAGATTAGCGAAGTCATTCATTATGCTTACGGTCTTGCTGGACCCCTTCGGCTCAAAGTTGACAACAAAAATGTTATCGCTTCGATTGAAAGTTTTGTGTTCACGCCACAGCATAGCTGAAATACCGCTGAATGTGGCGTAAAACACTTATCAATCAATCAATCAATCGATTGAAAGTTTAGTTTTCAAACTATATGTTAGTGAAAAAATTTATTAGAAATTCTAATTACAAACAGTTAAATTTAAGCCTTATTTTTAGTTTTCCCTTGAACATTCCCAAGTCATTATCAAGGTGACGGGGATTAGTGGGAATATCCCGCGACACAGAAGCTCCCCGCTGACTACGAAGATTAGCCTGTTTAATTGTATATTGGACTAATACCCAACACATGGCCGGCTACCTGAGAAAAGCGTAACGGGCAGTCAGCTTGAGCCCGAATGAACACTCACATGTATGTTAGGGGCCTTTTTTTATGTCATTTAGAGTGTAAGTATGTGCCAAAATACCCTGCCGCTCCACAGTTTTTTTTTAATGTTAATGGAGCCCATCAACTAAACGGATGAATTCCAATTTAGTAGAAGCTTTTACAGATGAAATGTATAAAAAATAAAAACAAATCTATAATAATCCAAAATTAAGTTTGCTCTCCAGAAGTACAGACCTATATTAATTTCGTTCCGTAATAAGATAATGGGTAGGAAAAGACCGTGTAGTAACCCTGGTAGTCTGTTTAAATGTGTGTTCTAACACCCATGCACAAACTTTCGTTCTCCGTATCTACTGTCCAGTTGAAATACACATCCACCCAGTCATGCAATTGATCTCTTGGCCTCTAATTTGTTTGCGGTAATAGTCAGAAAGTATTTAGTTGAGGTGGGATAATCACGTTAATCATTTCAGCCATTCGATACACTTAATCTTTGAGGCACCGCATTTTAAAATTTAAATAATAGAAAAAACGTTCTTAAAAACTATTTTTTTGTCAAAGTTTTGCATTATCAAGATTATGAAAAGAAGATTTCAGAAAATAAAAGACAAAAAAGTCAAATTTTTACCCCTGACTAGCGGTAGAGTCTTTAACAACTGCGTGGGCTAATCCAATTTTATGTTAATTTGCTAACTTGTTAGGAGTTCACACATACAAACGTAAATTAAGGCTGAAAATGATAAGTCGTTCTCACGAAATACAATAGTATATACGCATTGGGTTTACGAGTAAGCTAATATCGCTACCGCTTCAAGATTGATAAAACAATTATAAACATAATTTAAATATCTGGGACAGTATTCATTACATCTTTGTTTGCTTGAATCTCACTGACATACGACTCATCTGTACTATAATGTGTCACTTTCGACTGCCATCTTGTGTAATCTTTTGTTTGGGGTAGACGTCTATTTGACACACTCATTCTGCTGTACCCGAGCACATACGCTCCAATATGCAGCGGTTTTTACATATATTAACTATGGACTGTCCATTTCAACGACAGTTTATATATATTTTTTTAAAAACCGCTGTATGTTATGAGCGTACCGAGCACACAAAAGAGTGTTAGTATGGGCTGCGCCCAGTGATTTGTTAAACATACTTTGTTTTATTTGTGGTCAGATTTTGCCTGACATTGGTTTAACCAACCTTGGTGATTGTCTTAGAGCTTTCTGTATACATGCATGTGTATTTTTTGTTATCCCCTCCTTTAGAGAAAATGACACAATTGAATTTAGAAAGGTGGTGCATCTATAACGACCACAAAGAGTTTTCTTGAAGAATATTAGCAGCCTGCTTAGGTGTATATCACATTATACGCTTTGGTTATTTCGCTATGCCTAGAAAAACACACACAGTAATTAATTTTTCCTACCGATTGTGCTTTTATTTTCGGTAAATCTGGGCATGGGGTCACAGCCAAACTAGGGTAGGGTCCAGGCGAAGCTCTTGATTTTTAAATTGCTGCAGAAGACGTCTCAGCCAGTTTAAGACTTTAATATAAATTATAACAAGACTAATAAATAAAGCCTGACATTTTTTTTTTCCGTACATGGAAATTTTGGATCTTCTAAAACTTAGGCCTATAATATAGCATTATTTTTGGTGAACACTCATATGAGAGTTTCTGAAATTTACTCTAAAAATTTACATGTATCTATATATACTGTACGGTAACGTATATAATCCTACAGATAGGGTATAGGTCCTAATACAGTTCACTTCAAGGTTAACAAAAACATATACCGGTATTGTTCTTTATACATGCCTCCAGCACCGGGGATAGAACCTGGAACTTTCGGCTAACAGAGCCAATATAATACAGCTGGGGACGTCGATAGAATTGTACTTACAGGCTTGTATATATAACTTTGGTCTTTTTTCTTAGTTTAGTGCATATTTTTGGAAAGTTTAAAATTTTAGCTCGTTACATGCATTGGTGATGCTGCTTATCTAAGAAGCTTTTTCGAGCATATTAGCTATTTGTATAGTGTTTTTCTTAAAGTTGCAGACCTACATACGGTGCGAACAATGAGGCGATGGTGCAGGGCCGTCTATATTTTGGCCCCGGAAGCTCTTTCCTCATGCCCCAGGTGCGATCTGGGGGTAATTTTGACCATATGTAGCCAATATGCTTAACTGTGGCATTTAATATTATTTTTAAATATTTTTTTCTTTACTCATAGCTAATTTTTAGAAAAAAAACCTCAAATATTTAGCTGTCCTGAGTGGTGATGCTGTCTATCTGAGGAGTCTAATCAGCACAATTTGACACCAAATCAGTTAGGTTGTGTGTTTCTCCTAAAGTTGTTGATTTATAGACGTTGCAAAAAATGAGACGATGCATGGTCCAGGGGCCGCCAAGGCTCTGGAAGACCTCGAGTTCTACACAGCCGCAGACGCGTTTTCGACTATTTTCGCAACATAAAAATAATATAATTAACTATATCTTTTAATTTCATTCAATCTTATTTTTTTCTTTTTGCATAGTTGGAAAACATGTGAAAGTTTTTATTTCGCTTTGTGGCGATGATGTTTATCTGAGAGGTCTTTTCCATCAGATCAGTTTCTATCGTACCGTTTCTATCAAAACGTTGATCCACATACGCTGTCTGTATCGTGGCAAGATGGGGTGGATTTTTCTATAGTCAACGGTGTGATCCGGCGTTGAAGAAACATATCTAAACGTAAGTTTATTGGAACTCAGATGACTGCCCTATACTCATTTCATTTATTTGATAGGAATAGTTTTTAGAACCAAGTCTATATTGCCTTCTTCTCAGACCTGAAATTAGATTTATCTTGATGAAAGGCTAAGTTAGGCAATGAATTTACAACCAGCTCTGAAAGGCAGAAATTTCAAGAATGCTTTTTTCTAAATTTGGACAAAGTTCACAGTATTTCCATAGAAAGATATTATAAGTCCAGAGTATAATGGCCTCATCGTTTTACTTAGTTAAATAAAATATTTTGTATAAAAGATACGTTTTGTCTTATTGTCTCTTAAATTGTGACCATATCTGAACTATATATGTATATTTGTTACGAAAAGGAGCGAAAATTTACAAATAGCATTTACAATGCATATGTACCACACGAAGACGAGAAAATGGCATTAAAAAAAAAACATTGTTACCGAAAAAAAAAGCAAACAGGCTATCAGAAAGTCGTTTACACACACAGTAAAAATTACTGCTGCATTTTTACCCCAAAAAGTGCTGGCAAATATGTAACCACCACTTTACGCAGTAGATTTACAATGAAGTTACGGATATGAATTTACCTTAAATTATTACGTAAACACACGCTGATTGGTTGTTTACAGTAAATATCGGCTTGACAAGCTGCGAGTGTAGATATAAATTTACCCTTGTGATTATTTGCAACAGATTGTAATTTTAAATTATTTACTTCTGTATAGTCTTAACATATATTGTTGTAAATCAACAACAGATGAAACTGCAAATTCACCATAATAGCATGTAAGTATACATGAGAAATTCTTCTTTTTTTTTTAGGATTCCGCTAACACACTACGTAGCGACAATGTTGTATATCAGCTATACATCGGTAACATTGCACCTTAACCAAATAACAACGTTACTGCAACACAAACCTACAATGAAATTTTGTTATTAGTTTGTACCAGTGGGTTCAACGTTATTATAAGGTTGGCAAAACGTCACAGGAGAACGTTGTAGTTTAACGTTGTAACAACACAAATCCACTCATTGTGACTTAGTTGTGAATAGGAAGTGTTTTGTACAAGGTAATAATGATGCAACAACAATATTACAACGTAGCTATTACGTTTCTGGGGCCCCACTTTCACAAAATGACGTACGACAATAAAATAGCGTACGATATTTTTATGCTAAAGTTTAACATGACGTAATTTTATCGTACTATATTTATTTGTTGTTCGACGTTTTGTGAAAGTGGCCCCAGTTTCGTTGCCGTGTGGTTGTGGCAACATAACTGGTAGTCCACAAAATTCTCCTGCAACAACGTAACACCGTGCTGACACGACCAAATCAAAACGTTGTCGCAACGTTGTTTGGCTTGCTGGGTTAAGATTCACTTCCATTATAGCAATTCCTTTAATTTTTAAGGTTTGTTAAGAAAAGGAGTGAAAATTTACAAATTGCATTTACAATGCATATGAACCACACAAAGAGAAGAAAATTGTGACAATCTGCAACTTCTTCAAAGTCTACAGCACATCCTTAGATACACAGTTCCAAGGTGTAGAATACGGAATTCATCCAATTAAATCCTCATC
>JARFOD010000002.1:0-20966 GCA_031763545.1 Mopalia muscosa | reverse complement strand
GGGCCAATAATACTATATCCATTTTATCAGGACTAATAATACTCTATCCGTTTTATCAGGACCAATAATAATATATCCATTTTATCAGGACCAATGATACTATATCCATTTTATCAGGACCAATAATACTATATCCATTTTATCAGGGCCAATAATACTATATCCCTTTTGTCAGGACTAATAATACTATATCCTTTTTATCAGGACCAATAATACTATATCCATTTTATCAGGACCAATGATACTATATCCATTTTATCAGGACCAATAATACTATATCCATTTTATCAGGACTAATAATACTATATCCATTTTATCAGGACTAATAAGATTATATCCATTTTATCAGGACCACTAATGCTATATCCGTTTTATCAGCACCAAAAATACTATAGCCGTTTTATCAGGACCACAAATACTATATCTTTTTTGTCAGTTCCACTAATAGTATATCCGTTTTGTCAAGTCCACTTATACTATATTCGTTTTATCGGAGATACTAATACTATATCGGTTGTGTGAAGTGCACTAATACTTTATCCGTTTTATCAGTACTACTAATACTTTATATCCGTTTTGTCAAGTCCAATCCTAATAAGTTTGCTTTCTAATGTCCACTAATACTCTATCCGTTGTGTCAAGTTCACTAATACTTTCAGTAGCTGACCTCTCTCAGCTATTTTGGGGTGTATCTAAAAAATACCTAATCATCAAGAGAACAAGTGCTACTGAGTTTAGTAGACTTTATTGTAGTCTTATGGATAATGAATTGTTTTTTATAAAGTGTGCGTACGCCGGTAAATAGATTTCCGGTGAAACAAAATACATGTATCATTGTCGAGCGTACTATTAAATGACATCACAACTAGATTATCGAGAGGTGTGGTTGATTGCGGCATGCATGAAGTCTATGACCATGTCAATACCATATCTCATTCTTTATATGACGTCACGATATGTATGTTTCGTGCGGCTTTGTCATGTGATTTAAACTGAGGACCGGCCTGATACAAAGATGAAACTGGAGGTTGTATGATGCGTTCAAAGACGCCTTTATTAGGGGAAATAATGGATCAGTCAAGAAATGTTGCCTTCTCGTGAAATGTGCAGTTTAAGGTAACCAATATCAACGGAGGACTTTAAAATGATGATAGGTCTTTTTTATTCAAATGAATATTTCATGACAAAACATCTATGCAAAATATTATTTAATGATTTCTCTTTAGCTCAGCAAAATAACACAACGCGTACCGGTATGTATACCCAACCAACTATTCTCTCCGTGGCTCGTAGCACTCTGTGTAGAACAACCTTACAGATCCACAAAACGACTGGGAACGGCCCCAATATTAAACAGACTACAGCTACTGAATCGCACACCCAATAGTATCTATATAAAGGCCGGCAACATTTTCTTTATCTATAATAAAAAAAATATACACTTCATGAAATGTGTGTATTAGATAACCTGTAACTGTCATTATGGAAATAGATTCATTGGGTATTTTCTATTACTTCTCAGTTCTCTTTTGGAGGTGTATAATACCTTCTCTCGAGATGCATGAAGGTTACCATCACAACGCGAACTTACCATCAATTCAGACACGTGACCATGAGAGTTGATCTAGAACATGGGACGGTTTTAATTAGCCGACTTCCTCTGTTCCACTGTTCATAATATTTACAAATATACATGTATACATTTAATAATGATCTCATTTTGATCAAGAGTAATTCTGGTTGATTATGTAAAGTTTATTTCTGACGATGACTTCTGACGTCAGACACATTGTTCTCGATTAAGGTGTCTTACATCTGTATTTTGTTCAAATCCTCACATTACATTGTTCACAAGGCAATCACAATTATAAAGTCTTTCTTATTTCTTAACTATTGGCCTGATTTTAATCTCAACTTTTTTTAGGGATATATTTGGACCAGTCCAAGGCTTCCACGTGATGCCATCAAATTGTTTTTCCGGAATCACCCCTCCTTTGTAAAATTTTCCATTTAAATTTGACGCGTAGCACTTATAATACCACCACGCCCCCTTGAATCTGTTAGCACAACTGCCGCCGAATTCTTTCACCACACGGTCATTGTCTTTATCTTTTGTGGAAAATTTTTCGCCATTATGTTTAGAAAATCCGTCACCCGCATCACCGCTATATCCTTCCACGTGTAACTTGTACCCCTCCGCTTCGTCGTCCACTCTTACGTATTCATATAAGGCATATTTCTTGTTTTTATTCCAGTCCATTAAGTCCACTCTCATCTCATACTGCCCCTGATTGGTTAAACGATGAATGTTGTCATTGCCCAACCAGTGTTCTCCGTATAAACCTATAGAACAGTAATCACTTTAAAATGACAACCATAAATTATGAATCATCGGGTAAAGGTATTGTTAAAGTGCAGCGTTAAACACCAACATATAAACAAAACATAATTAACCTTTCATCACTTGAGAATTTATTATTTGAAATGGCAACCAGAATATAGCACAATTTTAACCGCTGTGAATCTCATTAATTGAGTTCTCCCTTATTGGGTCACCTTTATACATAAATAGGGATAGCATGTTCTGAGAGATGACCCGTTGTCTAATACGCTCTGGAGGAGCATTTATTTTCCACCAAAGCAAAAAACATCAAGTGAATTGACCTGACAAAAAACATCAATCATAACATAGCGGGTGATAATAGACAGAAGTTCTTGTTGCCAAGACCCCATCAAGACTTGAATTTTAGAAACATAAAAAATACGGTTATGAAATTTCTCAGGTTGAAGTCTCTGGAGCTCATGTATATGACTGGAGCAATTGTAGATAAAAAAGAATTCAGTCAATTTGTTTCTTTGTGGCAAATTTTAGTTACTTGGGTTTGATTGGGTTTAACATCGTACTCTAGGGTATTTCACTTATATGATGATGTGCAAGCCCAAATAGATGGAAACCACCGTAGACACGCAATAGACACCAGATCCGAGAGCATCAGGGCAACAGGAAGCTCCCTCCAACCACCCGCTAGTTGCTTGCAAGGTGAAACATATAGACATGTACATTTATTTACAAACAAACAAAAATAAATCAATAAATAAGATAGGGTAAATTGCTGACCTCCAAATCCCTTCTTATACTCTTTCCAATCTTTAAAGAAATTGACGGTTCCATCCTGCCTTCTCTGAATCACCGTCCAGCCCCCATTCTTCATATCACAGAACACTGGCATCGTGGAATCGGTACCGTAAAGCTTGATCTTATACTGACCGTCTTTGGGTTTGCCCCGTCTGTAGTAATCGTAACAATCTAGAAGAAAAATAAATGTTTAGTTGTAAAGCACCGTCTTTCTGAGGCCCAGCGGATATTTTAACAAGCTATGTACCAGACAAATAGAGATTAACGTCTGAGAAAGTCTGGTTCAGCGAATCCCTGAATTTGTCAGCCTTCGCAGATAAGAGATCGATTGAAGTTTTCGTTATCTGCAGTGGTGTCAATTTTAGATGCTGCTGGATCTCTTGGGCTGAAGTCAATCGATTTCCCAGGCTTGTGATTATGTTTGGTTGGCTATTCATATGCCCAAGATTTATTGGAAGTACCTGATATCTACTATCTGAGATAACACTCTCATACCTGAAAATATTTCAAGTAGAAACTCTCACCTTTCAAAATATTTCCACAGTCGAATTTCAAATGTTAACATAGGGAGAATATAAACATGGTGATTTGGATTTGTTTTTCAGTAAGCCAGAATGTGCATGAAGTTTTTCACAATTTGCTCAGATAGACAGTTAATAGTTGCACCGAGGTTGTTCTGTATAAAATTTTAATCATATTATACAAACTTTTTTCATTCAAAGCCTATTTTACTAATCAAGGCAATTAGGCATTGGGGCGCTTGCACTTCCATGCACAAACCTCCGAAAAAACTATATATATATATACCTCCGCCTACTCTTGTAGCAGCAAGCCCGGGTATATCTAGGCGTTCCAAAAATGTGTCCATATATAATGTTTCTTTTTTTAAGATTAAAAAAGCACAATTTGAGCATCAAAATGGTGACTAAGGTTTTTTATGTCTTCCCAGGTGTTTGGAAGTTAAGTCTTTAATGAATATATTCCTTGGGGGAACTAGATAAAACGACGAAAGCGAAAATAACCGGTAGTTCGCCAAATAACTACAGGTTTTCCTGTTGTTTCGGTTTTCTCCGTTTCTCAAAGGCAAATGGAATCCAGTTTCCATATTTGGGACAGCCTTTTCTCGTTATTCCATAAAGTCACATGCTGTATCAGAACGGCCACCATGAAAAAGTAGGGGTATGAATTTGAAGAAGAAGAAGAGATTTACTTATTTACTTACCCTTAGCCTCGCTTTGTTTCGTTACGTTGTACAATGGTGGAATTCTGTCAACTTTTGTGGGTTGGCTTTCACTTTTCGGTTTCTTCACTTTTTTACCATTTGCTTTGTCACTTTTGACTACCTTCTTCTGTTTTGGTACCGTTTTACTTTTCTCGATATTACCATTAGCTTTTTCTCCATCTTTCTGGTTTTTTATTTCGTTTTCAGATTTTTCTGATTTCGTGAGATTTTTTCCTGGTGTTAATTTGTTTGTTTTTTGTTCCTTGGTGGATGGCTTTTCTGTTAGCTTTTTATCGTTTTCTTGTTTCTTTTTCTCCTTTTCACTCTCTTTGCCGGTTACTTTAGCCGATTTTTTTTCAGCTGCAACTTTTTTGTTTTCAACCTTTTTCTTTGAAGGCTTAGATTCATCAGTCGTCTTTTTGTGAGTATCTTTCGATTCTATGTTTTTGGAATCCTTACTTGCAGAGTGCTTTTTGGATTCTTTCTTATCCTCTGTAGCTGATTTAAGTTTTTGTTCAGCTTTTTCTGAATCTTTTTCTTTAACCTTTTTTGGGGTGCCTTTCGATTCTTTGTCTGTAGAAACCTTATTCGCAGATTGCTTTTTAGATTCTTTCATGTCTTCTGTTGATGGTTTTATTATAGGTTCAACTGTTTGTTGATCTTTTTCTCCAACTTTTCCAGATACAACCTTTGATGGTTTAGTAGTTTCTTTTGTTTTACTAGTCTGTGTTATTGGGTCGTCGTTCCATAAACATTGAAAAAGCACCAAACTGTTAAAACCACATCCTTCCTTGCACCTTTTTGGATGTTTACACATTGACAAAGATGGTATTTCTTTCAACTTTCTAGAAGACAACGGCAAAACTTGCCCGGCTTTCTTGTCATCTTTTCTCGTTGAGATGAGTTGGTCGGAGACTAGCGCATGTAGGTCATCCATGGCGTGTGCGGATGTCAAAGCAATTCCCAGTTTGTCGCTCAGAAGTTGTTGTTGTATATGATGCTTCAGGTTTGAATTTGTCAGCGTTTCTACTTTTTTCATAATCTGTGAGATAAGCATTGTCTGATTCATCACAATTTGGAATAACATTCTATTCTGATCTTCCAGATTTTCCGATTGCCCTCTGATCTTATCGATGAGTTTACTTTGATTTCTCAAATGACTGGTTAACTCTGAGATTTTGTTTTGATGTTGACTGATCAACTCATACTGTTTCGTTGAGTTATCCGGAAGCCCAAGTCTCTCACCAGGGCGCTTCACGTAATCTAACTCTAAAAAACTCTTCTGCTTTTTGATAATTTTCTCATTTTCTTCCTTGAGCTCCTCATAACTCAAATTCATTTTTAAAAGTTCATTTTCCAGCTTTAGAATTTGATTCTCAAGGCGAGTGAACGAAGAGGAATGATTCTGTTTATTTAGTTTTTCTGTAAGCAGTTCGTTCTCTAGACGCATAATCTGTGTCTCAAGTGTCTGAACTTTAATCAAATACTCACCAGCAGTCTTTTCTAGCAACATTTTAAACTGATTCATATCAAAGTCAGCAGCTTTAGATTGTGTGTTCTGCTTATTGTCTTGGGATGCGTCATCAGATTCAAGGGGCAGGTCTGAATTTGACTCGGTCTCTTTGTCCTGTGATGATGACGATGTTGTGGGATCGTCTTGACGGTTGTCGACATCATTCTTTGTTTCTGTCTCTGATCCAGCTCTTTCTTTATGTTTGTCTTGTTTGTTTGTTTTATCAGACTTCAAGGTTTCCTTTGCTCTTTTCGGGGATTCTTGTGTTTTATCTGAAGATTTTCGTGTTTTTGCAGGCTTGTTTGTGGCATCTTGTGGTACGTCTGATTCTTGGGAAGAACCGTTGCTTTCTTCAGAACCCGTGGAAGTTGTGGCAGTATATCTATCTGGTCCTTCTGATAGAGAACATTGAACAGTTGCCACGTTGTAAAAAACACAAAAATTGCAAGTTTGATTATTTTTCTTTCTGTTGCATGTATTAAAACTGTTTATTGATAGAGTGGCAGTATCACTATTGTCTTTTTCTACTATGTTTTCCTCTGACGTGAACTCTTCAATTTTGTCATCCTTCTTATCTCCATCCTGTGGTTCTTCGCCATTATCCTCTGATTTATCACCTTCTTCACTTTCAGTTTCATCCACATCTGTCATCTCAGTTTCATCAAACTCTAATTCTGAATCGTCTTCAGTTTCATCAGTCTCGTCTGATTCATCATCCGTGTGTTCATCATCACCTTTATCTGATTCCGAAGCAGGTTCGTCTCCATCTTGACTCGCATCCGACGTTTCGTTTTGAGTGGATGCACTAAATACAGATTCATATGTTTTTAAAACTGAACAATCAACATTTGATAGATGTGCCTCCGTTGAACTTTTCTGAATCAAAGTCTCAATCGTGTTTTTTAAAGTTTTTTGTTCTTCTGATAAATCTTGGGGAAAAAGTCCTTCCCCGATTTTGTTGAGATACCACATCTTTATATCACATTTTTCAGCGGGTTCTCTGTAATATAAGAAAACACAGCACAACATTAAGCATTTTGTAACCCTAAAGTACCGTCTAGCTTTTTAGCCCAGGCTGGGGACTTTGGGATAAGCCCTCGCCATTAATGTCTTACCAAGAATTGAGGAAGGAGATCCTCAATCTTTTTGTGATCACCAGGAGAAATGAGTTAACGACAATATAAAGCGAAGACTGCTAGGAAAACCCTAGTTCACATGTGACAAGCGATAACAGCACGCCATACTTGACTTTCAAGGTGCGAATCGGGCAACCTGGCTGAAATCTTTAGCAAGTGAAACCTTCAGACGATTAAACCCTAGCTAGGCCTTATATATAAACTGACACGTTGAACGAAGTGTTTCATAACAAACCCAATATCATTCATGTGGATAACAAATTAAATTGGTACATGATCGCAAACATAATTTGTTCTTGTATCTTATAGTTTGACTTGTAATCAATTTAAATAATTACCTGCCCCTTGACAAGACCTTAACTTGTACTATATCTACATAATTAAGTTCGCTTTTAAAAATAACTGACAGAAGTTTATTGTGTCAAGATAAGCGAAGTTTAACGTCTAAGAAAGTCTGCTATTTGAGACTACTTATCGATCGATACAGGCTTGAATGTGTGGCCTACAGAAGTGTACAGAAGTGAATGGGTTAGTGGTGAACACATAACTTAGTGTGTGTGTATAAATATATAATATACACAACTCGTGGTATAGTCGCTTAGACTCATTCAACATAACTAGTGTACTTTTTAATTCATTGTTCGAGTGACATTTAAAAGATATTTCTAACAGCTGAAAATGACACATCACAACAGATTCGCGGCTTCCTTTTCCACGTTTTTCCCAGAATCTATAGGATCCTCGTGAGAGAAGATCGCCTCGAGAAAGATACACAGCTAACTTCTCTGCGTGACCCAAGTGATCGATGGACATGTGTACAGACGCTTGGGACAGGTTAATTCTGGTAAGAGTGTTTTCAAAAATGATTGCCGATTTGTCTAGTAAATGAGCTGACTTCTACAATCTTGATTTGTTCGTCATTTATTGGACAACATAACTGGGAATATGGGCAATAGCTGGGTTCTTGGAGCAGGAACATTGTTTCCAACAGATATATCAGCAATCAAGATCCTCCCGCCCCCTCCCTCCCCCTTACCCTTGTACAGTGGCAGGATGCTGAAGATATATGGATTGATTGTTATCTCACAACACAAAACTTAAGATGAATAATTTTAGAATAAGTAATAAATATAACACAAATTAAAGGAACTAGTTGCATATATTTAAATTAATCACTTACCCGGATGTTCCACTACAAGTTAGAGATGTAAAATAAAACAACCAAAGAGTATATGCCACAGTGAAGGTTGTGGCAAAATACGTGGCCATTTTAACTTCAAAATTGTCTGTAAATGCCACCCTGGTCAACGTCAAATGTGTCCCTGTAGATATGTATTAGGCGGATTCTTCCATCAAAATATCACTATTTGTGAAATTTCAGCTGCAATGTTTTTCGGGTCCTTTAAGAACTCCCAACAGGTATATAACTTTTACCATAAACTTTTCCGTCCCAATACAATGAGTCCAAATTGAAGGTTTACTCGACTTTAAGTGATTACTAAAGCCAAGGTGATCGTCAACCGAACGGACCTGTAACTTTTGACGTTTCAAGCCACGTTGTCATAACCCCTCACATGGTGACGCGGGTGTTTTCATCACACTGTAGATCATGTCGACCAATCGATTTTAGGTACAACGAATAAGTCACAGATGTTTCAAGCCTAGCTTAATCGATTTAAGACAACTTTTAATTTTAACAGCCATATACCGTGTTGTGTAATTTGTGACTCCAAGCACAGGTCAAATAAATACAATCAAAACGTGAACCAGGTAATGTACTTGTATTAAAACATTAGACCATAAACAGATTAATAAAATAATGGTTAAATTATATATGTGAGAGAAAAGAATATATATTTCACGCAAGAATAGTGTTCTCTTCAATTCAATTTAATCAAACTGTCACTATAAACATCTCAAAGAGGAAATGTTAACAAAATATTTATCTTGTATTTTTTACCAAGCAATTGTGTGAGATTAAATAAAATTAATTATATAGCTGATTAGGATCACATTTATGTATCAATTAGTACACGCTTGCTCACGTAGTGTTTGAATATGCGCTATAAAGAGTATGAAATGAAATGTAAAATACGAAATTCCTCTCCTTTAATAGGGTAGTCAATCTTTCTGTTTTTTCCCTGACATATTTGTATACATTACATAGTCTGTATTGCTGTCATAACTGTATAATATTAGGTTTTCCAATAGCGCGTCACAGATTAACCCGAGTTCGTCAGACATGCAACACGTGCGACACTGTAAAGAAGATAATTCAGTGAGCTTTAGACCGTAGCGTGTTACAATAGCCATCAATAACAGCGATGCTCAACTGTTAAAATTGTATCACACAGCTGTGTTCTCAACCCAGTCAGGTGCTCAAAATGACATAGTTTTTATACTAGTATATACGCTGATCCAATCATATTTTGATATTCTGGTGGAGTAGTAATAGGAATTTTGGCCTTATATGCAAACTATTAAATAAACAGTTTAATATTTAGAGTATTTTACAGAAATAAATATGCCTTGAATTTATTTTTTTTTTATTCTACTTTACCTTCATAATTGGCATCTAAACCCTTATCCAGCTCCTTATCTCGGGACGTCTAGATACGTTTCCAATTACAACTCGAGATTAAGATCGATTAAAATTGATATGCTCCATGTATAGATTCGGAAAATAAAGCATTTTAACTGTTCTACAGTAGATGCGAATACATATCTTATAGAATACACCAAATCTTTAGAAAGTAAACCTGCCTCTGAATAATGTATAACGTTAAATCCGTATGACCTATAATAACCACGGGGAGACAGTTTGAGCGAGTTCAGTATTCTACTGAGAAATGATTGGTTTTGATTGATAAGGTTACATGGTTTAGCTCAGGGCAAGGCCATGCAATTGCTATAAACATAGGAAGATAGAGTGCAGAATAATGGTAGCGTTCAGCAATTTCTAATGCTTAAGACTCAAGTAGCGTAGATTGTTCTACAGCAGCTTAAGAATACCATTATAAGATTAGGGGAATTAATATACGGATATATTTCCTTCATATACATCCTTCAAAGGCAAAATTGTGTAATACCTTGCTATAGTTAAATTTGATATTTTGTACATTGTAATTCAAATTTTATAACATTTATACACTGTTATCTAAATTAATATTTCTTGATTAAATTATTTGAAATAATGTTAAAATCCTGGTTGTATGTTCTTTCGATTCATTATTTTATCATTATATATTTATATGTATTTTTGTTTCCTGTCTAAAAGTGGGTCCGTCTGGGCCTGTCTGGTTGAAATTAAATGAATAGAAGATAAAATACAAATAATAACCACGTTTAATACAATCAACGGATGGAGTTGATCCAGAAAAATGTTATAATTTGGCAGATAAATTTCGCCTTTAAACAAATCAATGACAGTATAGCATATGTACCCATCCCTACAGACACCCACTCTCCATATATACACCAATAGTGCTTTACAAGGTTAAATAAATTGTCAAAACTAGAGTACAACATTCAAAATGTGTTATCAGTGCTTTAACTTTTGTCATTTTATCCGCCGGAAGCGTAACTGCAATTCTATTTATATGTGTATTATCCGCCAAGGGTTGTAATGCAGAGTAGCTCGGAATACAACTCTTGACCAGAGAAGATTATTGAAATGGTAATAGGCCTACGTCGTTTATATATCGCGTTAAGAATTTTCTACCCCCCCCCCCCCCCCCCCCTTGCATATTGAAAAAGTTGAGATAGTGATCTGTATCCTAGAGTAAACCCGATAAAAAAAAATTAATAAGAAGCCCGTTAACTTTGATGATACCACTTGACAGCATTATTTACAAGAGCGGTGTTTTAAGAATCAATTAAATACAGGTAGATACATGGAGAGGATTAAAATATACCCCCTTTGTATATAAGCATATCACCAGTTTACGTGTATTGTATATTGAGAATGTTACTATAAATAAAATTGTATATTTTACAATATATATCAATTATTATTTGCGAAACATACAAAGAATGGGTAAATTCGATATTATAAACCAATTGTGATTATACTGGGATTATCGGCAGTTATTATACCTAGTTACCTACAGAACTAAATTTTTGCACATTTCATCTAAACATAGAAAACTGAAAAACAGTCCTTCAGTTTTTTTAATATCTTTTTTCATTTTTAACAAATAGCTATAAGGAGTTGAATTTTCACTATTTTCGTATTTTGACTCATTTTTAACACAATATTGCAAGAAAACTACGACAAACAGGTAAAAACTGAATGAACGTTTTGGGGTTCATATAATATTTTATACGTTGATGTAAAATGGAACAGTAGACGTAAATGGTTTTTAAGGAGGAGCAATTTGAAAAAGCGATAGCAAAAATTTACTTTTTATGCAAAATATTTTTTTCTATAAGTTTAAGAAAATTTTTTTTACTTAATATTGTTCTATAGAAAAAGACGATTCAGAATATATATACATGTGTTGTAAAATTCACAATAGTTTAGAAATAAAACGGCAAAATGTAAAAAGATTCTGTATGGGTGGATATAGAGTATCCTTAACGTCTGTGTCAATTACAATTGATCAGAATGTGACATCGGACTGTCTGTTCCAGTAGCTGCTTATTCGCTGTTGATTAAAGGATGATAAATATCCCAATTAATATTTCACCCGAGTGCGATGGGATAAACTTTAAGTCAATAATGTTAAAGGCAACAATGCAAAAGTTAATCCGTTCAAATTTGTTTAGTGTTATATTTTATTTATTTATTTTTTATTTATTTATTTATTTTTAATGAAAAGTTTTTGCTTTTCCGCTAAAAAAAATATCTGCTACGTTATTAGTCAAACGGTGATTTCACTAACAATAAATATACGTGCACATATTAATTACCTAGGCTTTTAACGCTCAACGCAGCGTCGATGATGCTGTTAGTTATAGGACCTGGGTTACATACTTTATCCCAGATAGGATTTAATTAAACAAAAAACAAGCTTCCGTTAGGCTTTAGTCCAGAGTGTAGGCCTATAACAACAGTGGGTTGTAACACAATAGATAGGCCTGCAGAAATATGTAGGCTACATTTTTATCAAACATATGCATCGTCCTTATCGAAGGATACGATCAGTGTGTAATTTGTATTTCAGTATTTTAAAATCTGAGTAAATCCGACTAATTTATAATAAAAATTAAATATGTTATATTAAAATCGGACCACCACAAGGCCGGCGGCAACCAACATGCACATGCTCGTGTAAAAATACACCCGGCCACCCACACACGCAAGTAGGCTACAAAAGTCTGCGATAGAAAAAATCGGGGATTACAATGTATATTGTACTCCCAGAAAAAAATCAACATGTAAATAGTTTTTATCAATCTATATAGTTAAATATCTTTTTCTCTGTGATTTACCTCTAATCAAGTGTTATACCAGAGTAAAGAAAGAAACTGTTTCCAGAAACACATTGAATCTGTGCCTAATTAAATATTCAAGAAACTCGATCACACGTCTAAGGAAATCCCGAATGAAAACGAGGCGGGACTCCGGGATTCCCCCACACGCATGCGCATTTAGGCTGAGTCAGTTTCAGGTTGATGGCGGAAAAGAACTGAAAATCTACTGAGCTGGTTAGAGTTTTAAAACGGTTCCATGAACGACGTTAAAATGCAGGTTGTGGATGAGAAACAGACGGAAACTGAAGAAGATGATATGGAACATGAGGCGTTCGAGAGCGAAAAATCGACTGATGAAGATTCCGGTACTGGGTCAGCCTCGGAAGGCGAAGACAGTTCAGGTAACAACAACAACAAAAACTGTATTTTTTATTTTTTTTAAATAAAATTGATTGCAACAGATTTATTAACAGAAGCCTATGGAAGGATCCCTACAATACTATTTTCAATCTACAATTAACGCATATACAGAGTGTGATTATATTAACATTCATATTCACCGGGTACAGCAGTAGCCCTAATTGACTTCTTTCTTACCTTCCCCATTTCCTTGTGGCCATTGTATTTGTCAGGTATCAAAGTCATAACGGCAAGCCCTAAATAGTGATTGGAAGGTATGACCTGTACGGCATTGCTTTCAATCCGGCCGTAAAATAAATCCTTCTAGGCAGCTTCCAGCTTCAAAATCGTTTCCACTGGTGATTGGTAACATACGGGCGAAGTAACAGTGAGTATTTATCATTGCCAATTCACATCGAGAAGTCCTCAAGATCTAGTTTAACTGTTTTCCATTTCAAACCACCTCGCCATATTCCTGGTTAGAATGCGCATGCACACACATGAATATTTTGAAATGTTACTTCGCTCGTATGTTACCAATCACATCTGGAAACAATTTTGAGGCTGGAAGCTGCCTAGAAGGATGGAAAGCAATGCAGTGCAGGCCATACCTTCCTATCAGAATTTAGGGCTTGCCGTTATGACTTTGGTTCCTGACATATACAATGGCCACAAGAAAATGGGGAAGGTAAGAACGCTCAGGAAAGGGATCAGTCCAAGTTGGCAAAGGCTGAAAACCCACAGTCATTTTCCAGCAATCTTGTTGATGGTTTTTACTAAGTTTGCTCCCGGTAATCCATTGTAATTATATGTAAGGCACACTTTGAAGTGCACAATCTGTCGTCATATAAGTGAAATACACTTGAGTAAGTTGTTAAAACCAATAAAATAATTAAAACAAAAAAAAGTTGGCAAACCCTGATTTGCAAAGGCCAACTTGTAATATCCAACCCCTAAACTTCAACTTGCCAACATGCATATGCTAGTTCATTTAATATATTGTCATATATTGAGTATGACGTTAAACCAAAACCAAACAAACAAACTCTTCTGTTGTGTCTTGTCGGGACTGTCTGTGAAGGGAAGTCCCTACATTCTGATGGCAGGGCCTGACACTCAGCTGAATGAACCCATAGACAGATTCAGTTAAGCACAGGTGTGATGAGTTTCTCTTTTAACTGTATGTGACTTTAAATGTATGTGGCTTGTATGCTTAAAAAGAAAACTTAAGGTTAGAAATATTGATTGAAATTTAACAAAGCATCAATAAATCAATGCTTGCTTGTTTGTGTGATGAATAAATGATTACAGGGGATTGACAAGCCTGAATTATTTCATATATACACAGCAAATTGCAGTCTATGTATGATAAAAGCTACAATACATGTATTAGCTTTATAGCAGTTCATCTAAGCTTAAAGTTTCAAGATTTTGTTGTTGTTGTTGTTATTTTTCACCAATATGACATTTTTGTTTCATTTTCTCTTAAATTAGTTATAGATGATGAGGAATATGAAAAACGAAAAAATGATTACATGGATGACATGTTAGATTTGGAAAGACAGTTTACAGAAATCAAAGACCAGTGAGTATATTTGTAATAAGCTTGTTAGTTTTCCAATGGCGTAACTTTACTTCTGAGGACGTACATTAAATATTGATAAATACAGGAGCAGCAAGCTACATGATTGCAGACAAAATTGATCTCAACATAATGTCTCAGCTAGGATTGGAAATCTGCCTGTATAAAATCCACATTCTGAGAAATTTAGCCTGTCCAAATTTGTAATCTTAATATCTTTCCAGAGTTAAATTCAGAATTTGTACCTATCTCAATTGACTGGAGGATTGGTCTCTAGCTAAGACTAGGTCTTAACAACTTCTCCAATGAGTTGAATTGGACACAGATATGCTTTACTTCTGCTCCAAACTTTCAAGCTGATTTATTCCTGATTTTTGTTTTACAATGAATTTGTACTTCAGTAAATCTTAAGCATATAGCCGTCTGATTTTATCCGCAGTGCTTCATTGATTCATGTCGGTATTATCCAAGTTAGTATCAATATTAGCTTATTATGTTTTCTTAATTCAGATTATACAAAGAACGATTATGTCAGGTGGATGCTAAATTACAGGAAGTGAGAGCAGAGCATGCTCAAGAGTATGTCGTCCCTCTTGGCCAACTTCAGGAAAGTACCAGAATCCGAACAGAAGTATCAGGTATGTATGGTTAGATGCCTTCACTTAAGAATTAAATGTCAACCCTTAATAACATACAGGCTAACTTAAATAAGTATACTTATGTGAATATACCAATTCATAGTCAAGCAGATAATGTTTCAAGGAATTATTGTGTGTTTGTTATATCAATTAACTTTATTCAATGTAATATGTTTTGCTTCATCTTTTAGGGATATTAAAAGAACTTCGAATAAAAGGAATTCAGAATAAATGTGATAGTGAAGAAACTGCCGCTCTCCAGCATATGAAGGTAAGAAGTTTTAGAGAGAAAATATTTCAGAGTTTATAACTGTTAAGTGGAATTGAGCAGGAATAGTAATGCTATATGTTCAAACAAGGAATCTCTAAGCAAGACCTTTGCTATAATGCTTATTACAAGAAGCCTTCTGTTTTTCCTTCATGCTACTTACCGATCACGTGTTTGAGTCTGCCTTTTGACCATCAGATATATGAGTGAGTCACATGTTTTGGCTCCGGCAATCGCGGGTTGGTTTTTACGAGGTTTTATCTTGGTTTTCCATCGTAATAAGGCTGTGTACAGTGAAATACCCTTGAGTACGACGTTAAACACTAATCAAACAAACAAACAAATCTGTTTTTCCTTAGAAGAACCAAATTAACAAGAAACAAATAAGTTTGTTTGATTAATTGGATTTTAATGTCACACTCAATGATATATCATATGACAGCTTAACATTTTCTGTACTGTTAGGAAAATCCGAAGAGCCATCCTGTTCTTTGATATCCACAGTCAACAGAAAATAATATTAAACCAGAAATATCTCTTACAGTTACTATTAAACAGCCATTATATAATTACCAAGGCCCTCTCACATGCTAAATTATCTAGACAAAACAGTTTCCAAAATAAATGAGTCAATTATTATTTTTTTATTTTTTTTTTTCAGAGTGAGAAAATCATTTTATTCGACACAGTTAAGGCAGAATTAGAAGAAAAAATCAGACGACTGGAAGAAGATCGTCACAATATAGACATATCATCAGGTAAGGATTTTAATTATTAGGGAAGCTGTGTTTTGAACAAAAACAAAGACACCAATATTTGCTTTGTGCATACACTAAAAAGTGTGGGAGTCCAATAAAAACATGAACATATTCTGTCAGAAGGAAGTCATCTGGAAATTAGTAAGCCTGTCAAAATATAATCAATCTTTTAAGTAAATAAAATGAACTGAATGAAATGCAACATGTATTATGCATCATTTTTTTAACATTACTCTCCTACATCAACAGGTATAGTATTTGTGTCACAATAATCCTGTTCTTTATTAGGAGACAGGGGACATTAAATACTATGATTTGTACAGATTTCTACAAATTGTTTTATAATATTAAATTTGCTGCCGTTTGAGAGGATGAATTATTCCAAACTTGAAGCAAAGTGTTTTTAACAGGATAACTGTGAACATTTTTTCACTGATTGTTATTTTATAACAATAAACTTTTATGTTCCAGATCTTTGGAATGAATCTCAAACGTCAAAGAAAAATAAGAAGAAATCAGATCCATTTAATCCTGATCGGAGACGAAAACCCGTTACAGTTTCTGATATCCTTTACAAAGTCACATTGCTCATTTACTGCCGATTGCTGTATACAGCCTGGGCTTTTTTTCCACTATCAGTTCAAAATCAAAATTTAATATAAAAATATGTTCCAAGAGTATTATATTACACAATTCTTTCTATTACACTGTATGTATAGTGCATAGATATGTTGGGTTTTTTTTTTTCTTTTTGGAAGAACCTACCCTTGGGTACTATGTTGAGAATTCAGTAACATGGTTGAACTTTTTTTTCACATGGCTAAGCAACTTAAATTAATCTCCAGGTAAGAAATATTTTCCTGAATAAATTAAAACTAAAGCCTGTCATTATGACTATTTATTGACCTTAACTTTGGAAACGTCCGTATATTGTTTATATGTTAAAAGATATGGATGTTATAGAAGACTGGACAGCAATAAAAAAGGTTGGTATAAATAAACACTCACGGGTCGGTTTGTACAAGGTTTCCTGTCGGTTTTACATCGTAATAAGGCAAGGAACAGTATGAAGTGGACAATGCATCCTCATATAAGTAAAATACCCTTGAGAATGACGTTAACCCCAATCAAACAAACAAACCTTTTATGATTGATATGGGAACTGTACCTTGACTCAATTTGTTTTGGGGCGCTGTAACATACGTCCTCATAAAACCTATCTCAGAATGCCTCCGGCTCTCTGACAGTCCTAATCATTAGAGCTTCCAAATATTAGGTGGCCCCCTCGTTTTTTAGATTATCATAATCCACTTCCTTGTCTGACCTACTTTTGATCAAATCTGGTCCTGAAAGGTTGAGGATGTCTTTAAGACTCTCAACTTTCGCCGAGCTTTTCCAGTGTTAGCTTCAAATCACCTGTCATATTAGGGTCTAGATAGTCACAGACAACTTTCTAAACTGATCTTAATCCTGAGTTGTTATGTGTAGACATTTTTAGAGATATTTACTGTCTATTGTTCCGTGCTTTACCTGGATGAAAACTTGATTTGCTGTGAGCCTCTGTGGCTGAGACAGTTACAGCTGGTCCTGCTAGTAAGATACCCAAGAAATGCTGAAGGAGAAAAACAATCTTGTATTCCTCTTCATTCAAAATATATGTTTAGAGACTTAAGCTGAAATATCAAACTCAATGTTAAATGCCTTCTGTGGATTTTATTTTCAGGCCATAAAGCAACAGAGCCAAAAGAAAAAATCAGATTGTAAGTAGATAGTTATTGTTTAATGTTATGCATGATGCCATTACAAAATATATTCTGTCACCTTGATTACTGAACAGGATTAATTTGTACTTGTAATTTGTACTGGTTAATTTTGAATTTCATATAGAGCTACTACAGTTTGTCTTTAATTTGGCATAACTTAACTTATTATTATAAACCTTAATTTGGGTGCCTCAGGAGAATGAAACATTGAAATTATTTATACAGAAAATGATCAGTCCTCTTTGTTTTTTCTTCAGTGGTACGATCCTAACGAATGGTGACCTTTTGACCTTCACCCTAGACCTCCAGACTGACCCATCCGAGTGCTTTATTCATTGTCTTGTGTTCAGGAGTTAAAGCATGCAATAATCCCCTCTGACTGGTATTCACAGCAAGTCCATGATGTCAGATCTAGATTATTATGTGAAAAGAGATGAAGATGGCAACAAATATCTCCAAACAAGACTCCGGTCTGTGGGGAAATCTCCATTTTGTTGACGTATATGTATGTACCAACAGTGAACCTTGGGTGTTTAAAGAGTCTTCAAGATTTACTTCAGACAGACAGAAGACCTCAACCGGAATGCCACATACAGCTCATCAACTTTAGAATTTTATTTAATTTTTTTTGGACAGTGCTTCCTTTTTTGTGTAGTCAATGATCTGATTGAGTATGTCTGGAAACAATCTGCAAAAGTTGCTTTCTAAACAACCGATTACAATTTCAGAAGATACTACAGATAAGAAGTGTGTTACACTTATGGTAGCATAAATCACCCAGCTTAGAAAAGGCATTTTTGTTTGTGTAATAATATAGGTTTGCTGAGCTGTTTGCAACCAAACTATATTGGTGCTGTTCCATGTATTTATTGAATTATTCATATGTGGAAATTTGATTATCAGTTACTACACATAATATTATTGTTAGGACAACACAATTTTACAGCCCTTAAAACACATGAGAAGTCCCTATTTCATATATGTATCATCACAGTTTTTGTTGATGTCTTGTTAATAGCACAGTGTCCTAGTATTACATAACTCATGATAATTCTCTGTAGTTTCATTTACAATCTGGGAAAGGTGACTGTTGAAGTTTTAGTACACGTTATCACTTGGTCTTCAGCAGCTCTAGTTAACCTCAGAGAACACTTTCTTAGCTAATTTCTAAGGGTCATATCACACCATTATCAAGGTTTTGTCAGATATTTGCAGGTATTAAGCTCCTAAGAGGTGGACCTTAAGTATGATGCCTAACCCCAAACAAACAAACAAATCTAAGAGATGGAAGATCAAATTAATACAGGGGTTTTCAAGTTGTGACACCCGAGTGTTGTCCCTCTGCAAAAAGGCTGTCTGGCTATTCTCTAACATTGTAGGTTGTCTGTGTTGAGAAAAATGTAGCTTTAAAAACGTATTAAGAACACAAAGACACCTTCAGCTCAAACAGCAACCTAATGGTGTCATAATTTACACAATACGGAATGAGAATATCGTGATACCAGAGGGAATGAAATACTTTCTCTTCATAAACGTTCAGTGTAGTGCAGAACAAGACAAAAAGCTTTTCTTTTGTGCTGGACCTCCTAAGCTTGTATACTTGTGATTATTTTTCCATACAAACATTTTGAAATCTTGTATGAAAGATCTATGTAATTAAAGTTAAGACTTACAAATTAACTCTTACAACAACTTGAAAGTGTACATATTAAAGGGAGATAACCCATGCTTGTTTGAATGATTGACCTGCAGTGTATAAATTTGCAACAGGCTTTAATACTGCCCATTAAATATAAATTAGAATATTAATATTAATGTACATAGTGAATTCAGATGTATGTTTATTTACTAAACTGTTGTCCTATTTCAGGAACAAATAAACTTTTAATCTGTTTATGTAGAAAATGAAAATAATTGAATAATTTTTGTGCCTTGTGAAGTGAAGATTAACAGTATTTTCGTTATTTTGGGATAACACTTCCTAGGTAAGAACATATACCTGTTCAGAAAATTTTGTAGGTTGAAACCCGTCCGGCCTGGTATATACCTGTTCAGAAAACTTTGTAGGTTGAAACCCGTCCGCACTGGTTTCAACCTACAAAATTTTCTAACAGGTATATGTTCTAACCAAGGAATTTTATCCCAAAATAACGAAAATGCCAATGAAAATAATTGTTTGGGTAATTTTAATTATACGGTAAAAGTCGGTATTCGAAAAAATTATGAAAATCTCATTACTGGTTAATCTTACTGAGGTTCTCCTGGAGGAACCATGGATTACTTAAGGCAATCAAACTCCTGTTACTGGTGAAAGACACTATGCTCTATACTGGTAATAAACAAATCTTAACCAGCGGCAGAACCAGGCATGCTGCTATAGGGCTAACTGAGACAAATATGCGAAGACAAATCATCTTTGTGTCAATTCTGTTGTACAGCAAATTCCATTTTTAATCATGCAGATTATTCAGTACGGCATTTCAGATGATGTTTGCTTCTCATCCACTCACCTCTCAGGTACTTCCTACCAACAAATATCAGCGATCATTAAATGTTGTATGATTCTTTGATTGGGGTTTAACGCCATACTCCAGGGTATTTCTCTTATATGACAACGGATTGTCCACTTCACACTGCTCCATACCTTATTACGGTGGAAAACCCAGAGGAAACCTTGTTAAAACCCCTGCGATTGCACACGCCACATCTTGTGCCTCACTCATATACCAGAGAGTCGACATAAATGTCATAGGAAAATAACTATCTACCAGGGTTGCCGATTCTGTTCTAGCTTTGTTTGCTGCCAGGGACCTGGAAAGCATTTTCCTTCACCCATTTGGTTGTCACTCTCTTATGTGAGTGCAAAAACCTTAAGTATGGTGTTAAGGATTCTACCGCTAGTCAGGAGTAAAAAAATGCTCTTATCTTTTCGTGTCTTTTGCGGGTATTTCCAAAGGATGATTGTATTAACATCATATATATTTAGAAAGCACAGGATTTCAAGATTCTAAATATAATGTCATATTATGATTCGTTTTATTTTATAATGACAAAAATAGAGAAAAACATCAAATATTTTTTTAAAACAGACCCTTGTTTGTAACTTTTATTTTTCTTAGATGGTTTGAGATTTTTT
>JARFOD010000001.1:1883573-1898612 GCA_031763545.1 Mopalia muscosa | reverse complement strand
GTTTCCCCCCCCCCCCCCCCCCCCCTCCAAAAAAAACAAACCCTTGTAATATCTTTGTCGATTGTATTCATATGATAGAATGACAATCAAACAAATGCCAATAAACGCGTATCTAAAACAGAAGAGGTGCGTTACAAAAGACAACATGTGTGACAACAACAGCAATACTGAAAATGTATGAAAGCCGCATGCCGACAGTTTTCAGGTGGTTTGACAGTTACTCTGCATTGCTTTCGAATACAGCATGGGCGTGGTGAAAACATGTGCGTTACACATGGCCGACTGTCAGAACACACAAGCATTTTCATTGGTTGAGGCTGTGCTGAATGACGTCATGATTAATATTAATATCCACGTGACCGTTCCTGACCAAGCAGCGTGCTCAGCCTCAGCATTATTCAAATAGTAGGTAAACAAACTGAGCGGCCTCGTCTCAACGTGCACTGCTAACTCAGTTCATAACAAACCCTGACTGTCAGCGCACACTATCTGCAGTCCGCTCTGCACACACTATTTTTGTTTGGGCTTTGCTATTATAGTGTATCTTACCCAAAATGCTGAATATTGCTCAGCTTATCCAGGCAGCTGAATTTCTGGAAAGACGCGAAAGAGGTAGGAATTACATTTTGTCAGAGATTTGTGATTGTTTTTACTCTGCCACGTTGCGGCAATCTTGACAACCACTTGACAGCTCATTCTAACGTGCTGATATCTGTCTTTTGCAGAAGCTGAGCATGGATATGCGTCAACATTACCCATGCCGGACGAAACGAAGAGAAATAGAAGTAAACCAAAGAAGTCTCAGGGAAATAGGTAAGTTTTTATGTTGTTTTTACCCAAATTTGACACAAAAAATTGCTATCGTTGGCCCTTTGTCAAAGTTTAGATCAGCTGATCTGGGCGAGGTCACTGTTCAGCTGAGAAAAATGTCCGTTTCATACCTTTTTTTTCTCTCATGACTTTGTGGAACTATTGACTGTATAACTATTATTATTTCTCAGTCAATTGATTTTGTTTCCCGTTTCGCCAAATGCATGTAGTTCATAGGTCTTGATGGAGTCGAAAGAACGCCGGGTTCTAAGCTGCGACGCCATGTTGACTCCACGCTGGTTCAGTTGACACTCGTTATATACGGACTTCACCTCATTTGTTATTCTTAATATGTATAGTTATCTGGAGAACGTTAAAAATAAACAAAATATATCAACTATTAAAGCTCCAATGGGCCCATTTAAAGAAGAAGTGCTAGGTCCCGTGCTGTGTTAAACGAGAAATGTATATGTGTCACATTAATGTTGATTTCTTTGCTCAGCAACACGATTTTGGCTTTGTTTTCTGACTAATTTTGAAACTGTTTTGTGTTTTGTTCGATTAACAAAGCTAGTCAGATTGGTTATTTTGATCAATGTTAGAATATTTAGACTGCATATCAAGCTGTTCAGATAAAAGAGAAAACCGCCAAATCAAACGGCTGATCTTGGCGGCCTATTTTTTATTTTATTTAGATTACGGTTGGCCTATTTTCAGCCACAACAAGTCACTACTTCATCTCTCTGAATTTTCAGTACATATAAGCTTATTGAAGCATTTGACATTTAAACAATGTAGTATTGGCTTTTGATTATTCATAGATTTATATGAAATGGAAACTTGTTTCGTTGAAATGTCCCGACATGGATAGTTTATGTGGATGTCAGGCAGAGCCATGTGTGTCGTTTGCAAGTCATGTGGCCTTGCTGATGTTAGCTTAGTAAGCTATTTATAGCACAGCCTGGATAACCCAAACGTCAAACTCAGCACATAGTTACAGTTTCGTTTTACCGATTTTATCTTCTCTTAATACCAATTTCTTCTGCAACTACAACACATTTTTTTTTTCTTTCTTTAACCAGATCGACACATAACGAATTGGAAAAGAATAGGTGAGTATTTAACGTGTTTATAATATTTTTTTTGTACGCTTATGTTATCCTGGTCACCCCTATTTGTGATAATGGACTTCACTCTCAAAATGGCTACCAGCCAATCCACACTCTTGATTTTATACAAAAGCTCTCAGTTGTCTTTCTGACGGCAGGACTGTTGCAGCCAAGAGCTTAAAATTTTAAAACATGTTGTTCACAATTACAACTTAATAGTTGACTGCATTTTTTGAAATAAAAATTGTTAAGTTATACACACATGGGCTTTTATTTTTTAAAAGCGCTTTGTATGGTGGTGTTAGTGGCTTTTGGTGTTATCTAGATTATATATGTCAACCATACGAATTTTAACTGTCTATATTAACCACATTTATCCCCACTTGAACGTCAATTGGTGCACACTATCTAGACATTACACATTCATAAATCCATACTTTTTTCTTATCTTCTTCCAGGAGGGCACATTTGAGAAATTGTTTGGAAAAATTAAAAGATATGGTGCCATTAGGTAGAGAAAGTTCAAGACATACAACATTGGGTTTACTCACTGAAGCCAAATCTTTTATTGAGGTAGGTTTTTAGTCTGTCTTGTGTGGGATTCTCGGGTATTTTTTCTCAAATATGACAACTTTATGAGCTGGTCAGTTGTGTACTATTGCTTGGGGCATTGAAGCCCAATTTTCTATGTGTTGCTGTATATAGCGGTTCCAGGGCAGTTTCTAGAAAACAATTCCCAGGTTCCTATCTCAAATTCTTCCGACCATAATAAGGGTTCTAAATCCGCTTTTATTTTGATTTTAGCTGGAATTTATGAAAATAGTAATATATTGACATTAATGTGGGCTTGAAATAGTTTATTCCATAACTAAAATGGCTCTGGATACTGCACAAATTTATGTTGTCATTTTTTAATTTTGCTGATAGTAAATAAATCAAATTTAATTGAAATCAGAACAGCTAAGGTTTTTCATAATTTCTTTCTTTTTTATTTACATTATAAACCACATTTCATATTAGTAACAAAAGCCATTTTATGGAAGCTTGTAATATGTAAAAAGAATGAACAGCATTGAAGAAACAAAATATCTTTATAGTTGAACTAATTGTAGAGGAGGTAACTTGTTGCAGCAGGTACATTAATTTACCATTTTTACAAATTTCAAAATAAGGCATTTGTTGAGGTCTCTAAGTTTAACCCAAACATGTACTCCTTGAATATCTTTCTAAATGTGTGTTAGATTTAAGGACCAATTTCTTTTTTACTTGAATAGGATTCCCACAACCATTTTTGATAGGAAGTTGGGATTTGCATGTAGTGTTCTTATTTAATCTAGATTTATATCAACTATAATTCAAAATTGCCTGTGACTGTGGCTTAGTGGTAGCATGCGTGCTTCCTAAACTGAACCTGCTTCGATTTACCGTTCACGAAATTGAGTCTGCCTGTCGACCCTCAGGTATATGAGTGAGTGACCTGTTGTGGCTCCGGTAATCGCGAGGGTGATTTTTATGAGGTTTCCTTGCGATTTTTCACCAATATGGCTAGTTGCAGTGTGAAGTGGACAATGCGTCCCCATAGAAGTGAAATACCCTTAAGTACGATGTTAAACCCCAATCAAACAAACAAATCAAAAGGTCATTTACTGGGGCTACTATTATTTCAAAGATTCTTGCTTTTTTTAAAAATTTATCATATTTCTTGCACAAAAGAGCTGTTATGGACATATGCCTAGTGTGTTAATTTGTGTAAAGATAAACAATGATAATATTTATTTTTTAGAATTTGCAAGACAAAGAGAAAAAGCAGGCTTCTGCTAAAGATGCTCTGAGAAGAGAACATCGCTACCTCCAGAGACAATTAGAAAGATTATCTCAAGGCCAATATAGAACTAACCAAGAACGCAGCATCAGTGAATGTAGTACCTCAACCAATTCAAATTCCGCTTCAGAGTCAGGTAAGAAAATAGACCTTTACTTTTCTTCCAGATGGTTATACAAGGAAAATACAGGCTTAGTTGATGTCTTATTAGAAACTATTGTTTGTACATAGACTTATACACCAATCCACCAAACATCTACTTTGATGTCTGCTTGCTGCCTCATTTATATGCAAAGCCACACACTATCCTTTCTCAAAGTATATTATGGTGCATACATTTTCTGTTAAATATCAAGAACAAACACCCTTTTATGATAGGTACTTAAAGGATGCATTGCTTTTCTGCAATTTACTTTCAAATGTTTTTTAGTAGAAATATGTGGTTTTGGCTAAGCTAACTGAAGTCGATGTGGATATAGGTAGTCACCTGCAATATATGTCAATTTGGTTCCAGGTGAACACTTCTCTTAACTGCCTCAAGTAATTACTGTGTTATGTGGAATATTTTGATTCATACATGTGTCTTTCATGATCTTATATTTGTACATTTCAGATGAGGTAGACATTGTAGGGTACAATAGTGCTCACAGTGATACAGATGACCACAGCAGCATCCAGAGTGTGGGCAGTGATGGAGGATGCTCAGTTGATACAAAAAAGCTCTCGTCTTTCAAGTTCCCTGCCTCACTATGATATCAGAATCCAAGGCTTACTGTGGAAGCATAATTTCTTTTGAGCCAACATGAAATATAGGATCTGGTTTGCACTTTATATGCAAATTATATGCAGTCTGTGAGTAGTATTGGAACATGTTGCATGATAGACTTACCATGAGTGGAGTGGAGAGGAAATGTAGACAGCTGGATTTTACCTGTCCAGAATTGTACTCATCGTTTCTCTCAACTTGAGAATGTCCAGCCTTCCTCAATCACCTCAAACACTGGAGTCCAAATTGTGCAGATAGATTACCAAAATGATTGCCTCTAGTATTGCAGATCAACCTTGAGTCCATATTCTTAAAGGCAGCAGGTGTAGTGTCTGCACAGCATGTCGGGGCAGAAACCAGTTCAAAGATGAAATACTCATAAACTTCAACTTATTGTAGGAAATCTAAGACTCATTTTGGCCTTTAATTCGTAGATGAAATGACTGTTACAGTGACCGACTCAGTCACATATTATTCTAAGATAAGGGATCAATGTTTTACCCCAGGAAACATTGATTTGTTATGTTACTCAAAGGTTAAATTTTTCTGGACTGAAATCGCACAAAATAATATGTATGTCAGAATGGAATGTCATGTTAAAAGGCTCAATGAAAGATGGATGTCCTAAGCTCAAATGATGGCTGAATGTCTGTTGAAAGTTAAGCCAGCTACGGTTAAGTCCAGTGAAGTGTTCTGTACTGAACAGGTGCCAAAGGTTGTATTGAAATGGCTGATATGTACCGGTACAGTCTATCTTCTGTTTAATCAATCAATCATTCAAAATACTTCATTATATTTTTTAATGTTCCGTTTTCAATATGTCTCACAATGGCCATCTTAATGGGCAGATTGTCTTAATCCAGTAGAAGCCTTAAGGGGTTTTAATGATGTTTTTAGATATCACTTTCTCTTGATTCTTACACAAATGATCTTAAAAGCTAGGCTGTAATAGTAAGTTATATATAATTTATGCACGAGTAAGGTTCTAGACACTGACAGTTTTTGCTTTTCAGTCATTTCTGGATGCTGGCTGATATTTTGGCTTCCTATTGCTTGTCAAGTCAGGCAGGAGGCGTGAATTCGCTGTAGTATACCAGTCTTGCCAGTTAAGGTTCTTGCCTTGTGAGGTTGGACAAAAAGATATTAGGCAAAAAGAAAAAATGAGGATAGTTGACTGTATTATAAAAGCCAGTCCAAACAATGTGCTTTCTCGGTGACCCGTGTACAGAGGAGAAAGTAAATGTACACATATGCTGAACAAAATTTTAAGAAAAATTACGATAAAGAAAACAAGCTGTGATATTGGAACTACAAGGGGCAGCTACAATTGTATGTAGTGCTCAGTGCTGGGTGCTGGATGTCGGGTATTCTGGTTATGGCACACTGCAGTGTGCCCGTCACTGGGTCAGGTCTAATGACTGACAAGGAGTAACACACCATACCTGTTCTTCCCGCCTGAAATCCTCACTGATCTAAGTGATCAGATTACTTGAGGTACATCACATCACCAAGATGTACTCAATGTAAGAGTTACTTCAGGGCATTCATTTAAGATATTTATGTATCTTTTTTTTTTTTTTTCCCATTTTTTTTTTTTTTTTTTTCTTTTGTTACTAAAGGGTAAACTTACAACTGCACAGGTGAGATTGGTGTCTGCCACTCGTTTGTTTGGTTGGACCAGGTCTGTTACTTCCCCTTAAAACTTCCAGAAATATAATTATTTTTGAGGAGAAAATTGATCTCAATGAAGTATCATCCTTATTTTAAAGGCTCTGTGCAATTCTATTAAATCAACCCCCACCCTACCCCCATGTCATCCTTTAATTCTTTCTAAATCACAAGATTTATTAAGTGACTTTGCCTTGTGCAAGTTGTGTGTTGCACCAATGTTGCTGTACAGCTGGCCATAAAGCAAACAGGTGTTTTTACCTAATCCTGCCACAAATTTAAATTCTGTGGTAATGATTGCCCGACTCTTTTAGAGATTTTTAGGCTGTGTCGTCTCTCTGACAAGTGCTAAAAGATTAATATGTCTACAGTTTTATTGTTATGAATAATATATTATTATATATCTATGAAATGTATTTTAGCTGTAGGGGAATGTGAACGATTTCCCAAGGTCTATGTTCTGTGTTGGATTGTCCATAAATTTAATTCAGTATTTCAACAATCACAAATGACTCCCTTTTATGTCTGCCATTAAATGATCACTCCCTTAGTCAAGAGGACTGTTTCCATCTTTGGCGTTTATTGGACTGTTTGGGAAAAAAAGAAATTCAGTTGGAGGATTAATACGGGTTTAAACCAATGTGATTTCTTTTCTCCCAAAAGCAGATAAGATCTGAATAAGAATAACAAAACGTGGTGCTATTGTTTTCTGTTGCTAGAGAATTAATTGGCACTCGTAAAATAAATGTGAACACAAGTTAAAGCCAAAACACGGATTGAATTCACCTCTTCAGGATATGAGCAATGGCAATATAATGGGATATCTTGTTTGTAAGTAATAGTAAGTGACAAATATGTGTTATTTTCTATTTAAATAGTGTTTATATAAAGTACAAAAAAGCAATTACACTGACAAATAATCTAAAAAACTATAAATCAGAATGTCCAAAAATATCTGAATATTCATCAGTTTATAGACAGAATGGCTAATTCAATCCTAGATTGTAAAGTTAAGTTAGTTGTTACAGAATGACTTAGCCGTAACAAGTGTTCAGTAGCTCTACTGTTCATTGTATGTCTATGACTGGTGCTGGTAGCTATACTAGACTCTAGCAAATCTATCTCTTGTATATACAACATTAATATTGTTCATGTTCTCATTGCCTGAGAATTAAAACCTTTCATTATTTGACATCTTGTGTTTGAATTCGTGTCTTTAAACTTTGTCATATGGGATTTTAAACTGAACTATTTTACCTGCATATTATAATATTGTTTGTATAAGTGTTTTCATGGGCCCATTTTGACATATCATTTATTGTCATTCACAAGCCCACACCATTACTTCCCTCTTAGTCGTGAACATTTTGATATTTAGAAAAGTAAAAGCTATTCCAAAACAAGTAATTTAAACAGTTTGTGATTATAGGAATTTAGAATGGATTTTGCCTCAAGGTTGACCATAATGCATAGCATGTAACCAGTGGATTCGCATACCTTTCCATGCTCGCCTCAAATAGTGATAATAATTTGTGTGTACGCGTAATTTGCATGTATATTCCAGAAAGGTTTGCCTGAGAGAGAATGTCTGTCGGTAAAACCGGTCTGTCTGGGGTCAATTAAACCTCCATTTAACAAACCAGGGAAAATGTCAAGGTGTTATGAAGTTAAAAGCTAGCGTCAGGTGACCAAACACGTCACAGTATAAAGGCTATATGTTCATCATTTATCATCGCTCGATTACCGCTAATAAATTGGCAGTGTAGGAGGAGTCTCGTTGCATGTGATCTGGCTCATGGGTATAATGCTGTATAACAAAAGCCAGCTACACAGTTGTATGATCCATGTGGCTACATTAGCCATATACATGTGTGACAAAAAGTGTTTTGAGGTTTTCCGCGTTTCTGTCCACCTGGAGGTAAATGTGCGTCACTAAATAACCTTCGCTATTATAACACTAAGTTGTCAAGGCTCGTGTCACATGGTTTTTCAGTTTACACACATTTGTCCGCACTTTTGAGGATTATTATTATTATTATGTGAAGGATCGCAATGATGATATTCGGTGAACACTTTCCAGGAGCTTCTTTATTCACGTTATTCCCGAATTCCCTGAGAGCGGCAATACCCCCATTAGTTACCCTGCCAGTACAAATAGGCTTAATACAACACTTTTTTTTTAAATATAAATTCTAATTAATTTAAGCCCAATATTAAAGGTAGCTATATTAGTACACGTAGCAGTATTCGCTTCGCCTATATATACGTGTAGAGTTTAGGCCTACTATTTGTTATACCCTAAATTAAAGGAGACCATTCTTGTCGGTTTAAAATGACTCGGTTGACCTTATCTTCTTGCGTTATAGTAAAACCGGTGTACATTAT
This sequence comes from Mopalia muscosa, assembly GCA_031763545.1. NCBI lineage: Eukaryota > Metazoa > Mollusca > Polyplacophora > Chitonida > Mopaliidae > Mopalia > Mopalia muscosa. Next base: position 1,890,052 of record JARFOD010000001.1, on the reverse strand, counting down.
GGAACCGTTAGTTAAAGGATAAACAATGGTCTATTCAATAGGCCGACTAAAACGTAACATATTTATAACCAGCGACATATACAGGTCTATAAGCAATATTCAAGTTCTGAATAAAACCTATTTTGGGATTGGATTAACAATTAGGGTGCTAAATGTGGACACTAAGAGTTGTTTATTCCACTAAATCCAATCAGGTGTTCCACCAACATGGCTACTTGCCGCATGGTAAACAACCTGAAGCTCGAAGCTAATAACGTCTATATATAATTATATGGGTCAACTTTGAGCTCATGCAAAACTGGATAGCGTTATGTAGGTCACCATTATGCTGACGCACCAAAATACAGAGTTGTAAACAAGTCCTAAAAGTACGATATATGCAGAAAGCACATTCAATCGTCCATCTAATTCATTTGGGTTCACACATCTTACAAGCTGGTTACTTGAAACGATAGATCCAAGCTGTCTAATGGATGCGCCCGTCCTATCTAGTGGCACATAAGGCTTAACCTATATGTACAGGTCAGAACGCAAACCCTACGGTACCACGGACGTAGATCACGCCTGTAGTCTATGCCATAGTTTAATTTTCGTTGATGGCACTCCAACATAACCAGAAACTATCCTTTACTATGAAAAACGATCATGAACTTTTGTATTTATAGGTGCAGACATCTGCGCTAGCCAAGAGTAGCTCGGGATAAAACTTGGCTTGGGATTGTTTGTTTGTTTGTTTGATTGGGGTTTAACGTCGTACTCAAGGGTATTTCACGTATATGACGACGTGCCAGCTCAATGGGTGAAGGAAACCACCCTCGACACCACTGGCAACAAACAAAGACAGGACCGGACAAATACAGGACGACATCAACAAGGACGCAATACAGACACCACAAACAGATCGTCCTCCTGTTCCCCTTTAGCTCTGAGAGCAACCAGGGCTGGGGAAGATGTGGTACAGGATGCACGCCGGTGTGGCAGACGACACTACACTTAGTCTACACGTTGACAATGTCTGATGACATCAGCTAAACATTAATATACCTTGAAATAGTGGAGGTATAAAATGTATTTACTGTTTTATTAATCTCTCCCATGTATATAGATCTGTAGATCGTAACTTTAATTTAAGCAGAGGTATGCAGCATGGGCCTTCAGGTCAGTGCTACTAGAACACAGCCCAAGTAAAGATATGCAAAGCACATGCCTGTCTCCCAGTGCCACTTGAACACGGTCAACACGTAGTAAGTCAGTGCCGAAAATCAATGCACGATCCAACCAGAAATATTCAGCATGCCATGGGCTCAATGTCGGTGCCACACTACTACGGTCCAGATATATATAGTATAGGCAAACATACGTCTGCTGCAAGACCACATTCCAAGCATAAATATACAGCATGCATATATACATTTCAGTGCAGCAGTCTAAGGAGATACATATGCCTCACGTCACTAGACCGCAGTCAAAGTAGATATAAAGCATATGCCGCATAAACATGTCGATGCCGCAAGTCAGGGATCCAAGCAGAAATATACAACATAGGCATATGTGTCACTCCCATAAGACCACGGTTTAAGCAAATATATACAGCCATGTATATATGTCCTTGCTGCAAGACCACGATCTAAGCAGAAATACACAGCATGCCAGTGTCACAAGACCATGGCCAAAGCAGCATAGGCCCATACGTCAGTGACGTAATTCTACGAACCAAGCATCAATATAGAGCATAGTCATAAATGCTAGTGCCACACGACCATGGTCACAGCAGATATAAAGCATAGGCCCATACGCTGGTGCCCCCAATCAAAGCTACAAGCATACATATACAGCATAGGCATATATGCCAGTGAATCACGACCACGTTACATGAAGACATATACCATGTATGTCGGTGCCTCAAGGCTGCTGTCCAAGCAGAGATATACGGCATATGCCTATACAGCTGGAATGACCAGTATAACAAATTATAGGTTTATTCTTTTTTTATCGAAAGACAAAGTATTTGGAAATTATTGACGGTGATACTGATATCGGCTCTTTAAGTTGTCGAATGTCTTCTTCAAGCGATACTCTTTCTAAAAGACACAAAAAATATACACTATTATATATTTGGTTTCTATTTTGCGACGAGATCAAGTTCTCAAGAGAATTCCACGTATCCTCTATTATGGCGGCGTGTCAGCCAAGACAAAGCGTTCACATTTATTGAGTGCATGAGTGATACATTACAAACGAGCTTATACAGCACTGCATCTCTGCTCTAAAGGAACTGGGTACAGACGATCACGCCTATTAACACTAATAGAGAGGAGAGACCAGATGGGTACAATGAAAGCTCATATATACAGTGCGTATATCAATTGGTTTTAGTTGACAGTCGGTTTCAGTTTTCGATAATACCCCATAGGCTATGTAAGATACTTATGGATGGATAAAATATGCATGCAGTGTAGATATACATTTCAGAGCAGCAGAAAAGTCATCGTTGCTGTGTTTGTAGCTGTCAGTAACAGGCCAGTTACATCCTAATTTTAGATACCCGTTCATCCATGGCGAGATCCCGGTTGATTGCACGTTTATCTGGGTCAGGTGCACAACCCCAGCCGATGATTACTACATGAAACGAGTTCACTCACGCGTCAACAGAATCAACAACATCAACCTATAATATCAGGTGAAAAAAGAAACACTGTATTAACTCTGAAGGTCAGAAGCTATTAACATAGCGAAAAAAACTAGTGTTTTTTTTCTTAAATACGTATCAGTGTTTAACCTCGATAATTAATATTCCACGATGGGTCTCAGGGAATGGGAAACTTTTCATCCTATATATTGTTTTCTGTGGGCACAGAAATGTCATTTAATAACTCTATACAGTGTCGGGTGCTCTCAAATCAATCTATTAGTTTGAAGAACACCAGCATGTTGACAATTGTTTAAATTATTTAACGTTTCAAAATAAGAAATAACTTGATTCTAAAACTATTTCTCATAATCAACTATATATATTTTTTTTGTAGCGAAATATATGTGTGTAGGTTTAATATATACGATTTCATATGTTAGTCATCGACAGAGCATTTCCACTTCCCATCTTCAGATTGTGTTTATTTAGCGTAGGGAATACACAAACGTAATCTATATTTATTGAGAAAGACAATCACAAAAACAAACGAAAACAAGACAATCACAAAAACAAACGAAAACAAGGCAACCCCAAGAAACAAACACAGACGAAAACAAATCACAAGACACAAAAACAAACGAAAATTGGGCAATTACAAGACACTAAAACAGATAATCACAAGACATAAAAACAAACTAAAACAAAACCATCACAAGACGCAAAAACAAGCGAAAACAAGGCAACCACAATAAACAAAAATAAACGAAAACAAATCACAAGACACAAAAACAAACGAAAACGAGACAATAACAAGATACAAAAAAGACAATCACATGACACAAACGAAACAAAACAATCAAAAGACACAAAAACAAACGAAAACAAGACAATCTCAAGACACAAACGAAAATCAATCACAAGACACAAAACAAATGAAAACGAGTATAAAACAATCACAAGACATAAAAACAAACGAAAACAAAACAATGACAAGACATAAAAACAATCAACAACAAAACAATCACAAGACATACAAACAAAGGAAAACAAAACAATCACAAGACATAAAAACAAACGAAAACAAAACAATCACAAGACATAAAAATAATCAACAACAAAACAATCACAAGACATAAAAACAAACGAAAACAAAATCACAAGACATAAAAACAAACGAAAACAAAACATCACAAGACATAAAAACAAACGAAAACAAAATATCATAAGACATAAAAACAAACGAAAACAAAAGAATCACAAGACATTAAAAACAATCAACAACAAAACAATCACAAGGCATAAATACAAACGAAAACAAAGCAATCACAAAACCTAAAACAAACGAAAACAAAACAATTACAAGAAACAATTGTTTGAACGTCATACTCAATGGTATTTCACTTATATGACGATGTGCCAGCCCAATGGATGAAGGAAACCACCCTCGACACCACTGGTAACAAATAAAGACAGGACGGGACAAATACAGGATGACAGCAACAGGACGCAATACAAACAGCACAAACAGATCGGCTTCCTGTTCCCCTTTAGCTCTGAGAGTACCAGAGCAACATAAAGCTTCCTCCAGCCGCCCGCAAAAAACCCCAAACGAAAACAAAACAATTACAAGACAAAAATTCAAATCAAAACAAAACAATTACAAGACATAAAAACAGACGAAAACAAAACAATTATAAGACAAAAAACAAACGAAAACAAAACAATTACAAGAAATAAAAACAAACGAAAACAAAACAACCACAAGACACAAAAACAAAGGAAATCAAAAAAATCACAAGACATAAAAATAAACGAAAACAAAACAATCACAAAACATAAAAACAATCAACAACAAAACAATCACAAGACATAAAAACAAACGAAAACAAAACAAGCACAAGACATAAAACAAACGATAACAAAACAACCACAAGACACAAAAACAAAAGATAACAAAACGAGAACAAGACATAAAAACAAATTATAACAAAACAATCACAAAAATAAAACAAATGAAAACAATTACAAGACACAAACACAAGGGAAAACAATCACAAGACATAAAAACAAAGGAAAACAAAACTATCACAAGACCTACAAACAAACGAAAACAAGACAATCACAAGACAAAAACACAGGAAAACAAACTAACAATAGCAAGACATAAAAACAAAGACATAATTGATCGGAACGAGGTATAAGTCTCATGGGAAAGTTGCACTGTTGGGTTTAGATGTTGCACTATTATTTTACTTCTAATAATGTGTTATAAGCATGTTGTTGTTTGAATGTTTGAAAAAGTTTCTTTTTTGTATTGGGGTTGCTGTACTAAATTGACTTCAGGAATAAGAATGTTGTATCCAAGATTCTAGTTTATAAATTAAATTCAAGGTTTATTTGAAAGAAATAGGTATTTTTTTAAAGCCTTCTTCTAAAGATTTGAATTTATTTGCATTAAAGCAACCAGTCTTTCTTTTAAATGATTAAGTTAAGCCTTCCTCTGCTGGAGCTGCAATTAGACACTATATTGAATCATCTATTTTGGATTGAAATCTAATTCAATTTCTTTTTTCTTTCTAATTTTTTTCTTTGATAAAGTTTTGTCTTCAGGCTTTCTGATTTAAGTAATATATTCCATACTGGTTCCTTTGTTGAATTTAGATGGTGTATGTTTGTTTCTGTCTGGGTATTATTATTATACCTGTATTTGAGGCTAGATGTTCTATACGTAAGCATTCCTTACCAATTAAGTTGTTTTATCCAAACTTTTGTTGAGAAGTGAGTTCCTGTATTCAAGCTTTCTATGGTGTTATCTGTGTTTGTTCCGAAAACAGGTTGTTACATGACCAAGTTATTTAAGTCCAGTTTTAGGCGGACATACATGCTGTTAGTAATGTTATGAAATTACATAATTATTTTGTAGGGACAGTATGATAAGGTAGGTCCCAAAGATGTGTTTATTGCAAGGATAACCGTCAGAACATGTTTCTCAGTCCTTTTGATTACAAGTCTCAGAGTAAACTTTCATCCAAGGACAGCATTCAGAACATGTTTCTCAGTCCTTTTGATAACAAGTCTTACCCTAAACTTTCATCCAAGGTTAGCATTCAGAACATGTTTCTCAGTCCTTTTGATTACAAGTCTTAGAGCAAACTTTCCTCCAAGGTTAGCATTCAGAACATGTTTCTCAGTCCTTTTGATTACAAGTCTTAGAGTAAACTTTTCATCCAAGGACAGCATTCAGAACATGTTTCCCAGTCCTTTTTATTACAAGTCTTAGAGTAAACTTTCATCCAAGGTTAGCATTCAGAACATGTTTCTCAGTCCTTTTGATTACAAGTCTTAGAGTAATCTTTCATCCAAGGTTAGCATTCAGAACATGTTTCTCAGTCCTTTTTATTACAAGTCTTAGAGTAAACTTTTATCCAAGGTTAGCATTCAGAACATGTTTCTCAGTCCTTTTGATAACAAGTCTTAGAGTAAACTTTCATCCAAGGTTAGCATTCAGAACATGTGTCTCAGTCCTTTTGATTACAAGTCTTAGAGTAAACTTTTATCCAAGGTTAGCATTTAGAACATGTTTCTCAGTCCTTTTGATTACAAGTCTTAGAGTAAACTTTCCATCCAAGGACAGCATTCAGAACATGTTTCTGAGTCCTTTTGATAACAAGTCTTACCCTAAACTTTCCATCCAAGGACAGCATTCAGAACATGTTTCTGAGTCCTTTTGATTACATGTCTTAGAGTAAACTTTCGTCCAAGGACAGCATTCAGAACATGTTTCTCAGTCCTTTTGATTACAAGTCTCAGAGTAAACTTTCATCCAAGGACAGCATTCAGAACATGT